>APFE030698865.1:41476-67003 GCA_000404065.3 Pinus taeda | reverse complement strand
TAAGAGCTGGCATAGCTACCAAGACTCGGTAAATGGAAGAGAGAAACTGCCAAATTGGGAATGACTTTGGTCGGATCCGATGCAGGGGGAGATAAGAAGAAGCACCAGAGATGGTTCCTCATCCAAGGAGGATGAAGAAAATTGTGCCTTAGTGAGTAAGGCAAAGAAAGGGAAGGAGAAGGATTCTCATCCCAAATCGAGTTCTTCTCATGGTGGGAAGAAGTTTGACAAATCGAAAGTGTGATGCTTTCGTTGTCAAGAGGTGGGCCATTTTGCAACAAATTTTCCACAAAAGAAATCCAAGGTGGGATTTGAGGAAGGATCTAAAGGTGAGGCATTGTCCTCACAGTTCGAGTTGGAATTCACCCTCTTCGCATGCATAGTTTCATCCATGGTTGGATGTGGTTGGTTTCTTGATAGTGGAGCTTCTTTCCACATGACCGATGATAAAAGTTTTTTTAGTACCTTGGAGGAGAAAGACCTCCAAATACTCATAGCGATGGGTAATGGTGAAAAGTATAGTGTCTCAGGTGTAGGCACGGTTGTTTTTTAGAGGGAGCATGGAGCTCACATTACCTTGACCGACGTCAAGTATGTACCAGGACTGAAGAAAAATTTGGTGTCGATCACAATGCTGGAAGACAAAGGCTATGATGTAGTCTTTAGTAAGGGAAAAGTTTCCTTCGACACATCACCACGAGACAGTTGAAGCAGATCGTTTCGCGAGTCAAGAACCTGTATGCTCTTGAGGTTCAAGATGCATGCAAAGCCTTGAAGAGCAAGGAAACTGTTGGAGACTTGGTGGTTGAGAGGGAGAGTACATTACCTCTCAACACACAATGCCATAAGAAGTCTCAGACAAATGTGGAGGAGCCACAATTGGTGAAGTAGCTTCAGGAGGTTGTGGAGCAGCCACAAGTAGAGAAGTTGAGAGGAGACCAAGTGGAAGCATCCACTCATGCATAGACCTCCAGTAGGGGGAAATTTTGAGTCAAGTGGGCAGAGGGATCACATGCATCCATACCTCCAGGTAGGAGGTGGGGCAATATGGAGTGACAGTCCTAAGAAGGCTGGAATAGGTGTAGGATCATTGAGGTACCCAACCTCTTTGATTAGACCTTGCTATGGGAGCCCCAATGAGGAGTAGCACGATTGGATGAGTGGGTAGAGACAGATGTGGATGGAGCGGAAAAGACAGCTATAGTGTAGGAATCCCAAGATAGTGCAGAGCTAGCAGGCTGCAACAATGCGAGAAGCACAGGAGTGTTGCACCAGTGCAGGATGGTACAAAGAGGTGTGTAATAGTGCGAGATGCATGGAGTGTTGTAGTAGCTCAGAGGTCACAGAGGGAGTACTTTTCAGCGGCAGAGGAAGCTTCAACATCAGAAGATGTTTCTAGCCCAACAGGGAGGTCAGTTGGGAGATTTTGTGTTCCTAGAGTTGTTGGAGCAACAACACTTGAGAGAAGTGTTGCATGCAGAAGATTCCAAAGGTTCAGGACCAGGTTCGAGTTGAATGCCTTTCTTGTTGAGAGGGAGTGTTGAAAATGGCAATAGTAAATGCTAAAAATAACAGTTCAGGTACCAGTGTTGGACATAGCGACAAGGAATGAAAAATGGGGGTGCTAAAAATAACATTGCTATAAATAACATTCCGGGATGGATTCCAATTTTAGTTAGTCCCTGAACTAAAATTGAGAAGTGAAATTCGAATTTGATCTTAGCAACTGTTTGTAAAATAATTAATTAATTCATCTTGAGTTAATTAGTTGTAGAAAATAAAACATGAAGTCTATGTGGGGACATGCAACAGTTTCTCCATTGGTTGAGGAATTTATCCATCAGTTAAAGAAATAAGGATGAGTTGTAATTAGTTAGCTCAGTTAACTGAGTTAAGCTCAATTAGATTAGTTCCAACAGTTTTGGGAACTAATTGTGAGTTCAGTTAGTTAATGCATGCATGCATGTAACTGCTGCACTTCAGATAACTGAATATTCTCTCATAAATAACTCATGCATGTCAGTTCAGTTAGAGACCCAATTGAGATCAGAGGAAGGGACAATGTACTATCAGTTGGAGGATTTTTCCTATATAGGAAACTCATCCATGTAGAAGGATCTTATCTCCTTCAGGATTGCGCATTTAGATAAGAGGTTAGTGACTAGTGTGTGAGGTAATTCTTACAGGTGGCAACTTTTGGACCCCAAGAGAAACTGCGCAAGGAAATAGGAGGCTTGGAGGGCAGAGGAGAAGGTTGTGAGAAGTTTTTGACTATATATGAGCAGCAGTGAGGGATTGTACTAAGATCTGGATATCTTGTGAGCTAAAGATTTGTGTAATCCTGAGATATTTCCACTTGTATGATAATACAGATAGAGGGGTTTTTAGCTGAGGCTTTCCCCAGAGTATTCTTCTGTGTTCATGTGTGATGGATTTCTCGTTCTCAGTTATATGTGTTCTATTTGATATTGCTCAATTCGATTAAGCTTCCGCAAGTTTGTTGTAGAAGTAGATCTTGTATTCTACTTTAGTATATTGCATAATATGTTGATCTACAGTGGAAATTTCTACATGGTATCAGAGCAAAGGTGATCAAAGCGAAGAAAAGTATAGTTCAAATTTTGAGGTTCCTAATTATAGAATTCGAATTCTTATCACATCTCAAATTTCACCAATGGCGTTCAACAGTTTAAGACTCGAGTATGCCCTTTATGGAAGCTCGAATTATATAGCCTGGAAGGATTGCATTGAAGTAGTATTAGAGGACAACGGTCTAAAGGACTTCATTGATCAAGAAATCCACAAGCCCACAGCGGCTGATGCTACAAAATTGGCGGAATGGAAGAAATATGTGGCTAGAGCAAGGAGAATCCATGGGAAGAAGACACTATTTTCAATGTGAAAAACATTGAAAGATCTATATCAGAACAACAACGATCAGAGGAAGCTGGCACTGAAAGACAAGCTTCAGAAAATCAAGTGTGAAAAGGGCGACACGATCTCTACATATTTGAACAATCTCACCACCTGCAGGGATGAGCTTGAAAGTGTAGGGATCACGACAGTCGATGATGACATGGTGAAGTCATGTAGTGCATTACAAGCCATAGGGGAAGTCCTGGTTTATTGAAAAAACTGCACAAGCAAGATATAACGAAACTATGAAATAAACATGTATAAAATGATTTAGCATAAAACTATGGGTTTGTGTAATATAACCTACATTACAAATAAAAAAAAATATAATCCACATACATACCCTTAGAAGGTTCAAATGTTCATATGATTTTAAAGTTGGCAAATGTCCTTCTATAGTAAAGTAATATCATAGAGTTGACCCATATAAAAAAAGGTGCCTTCACACCTGTTGAGTAATTTAATTGTTAGTTAAATTACTTGTCATTAAATTTTCAAACCCAGGGTTCGTGAACTTTTGAAGTATACTTACACAATATACGCTAGGCATAAATTTTCAATTTCAGAAGAGGATCCTAATATATTGAAAGAATCGGAAAAACTAAAATAAAATCTATTCATGAAAAAGGTCTAAGATGACTATGCACACACTTTCTTTTTCAAAAGTCTCAAATTCAAAACTTGGAAAGAAATATTTTAATCTATGAAATTGGAATGAAAATTGACATGAAAGTAAAATTACTCTATTGACATGAAAATAAATCTATTCTAATGACATGAAAGTAAATCTATTTTACCAACAGGGAAGTAAATCTATTCTAATGACTTGAAAGTAAATTTAATCTAGAAAGAAGCAAATCCTACACTGAGAAAGAATTGAATTATTAAACTATGAAATTTAAAGGCAACCTATTCTGAAAGCATTGAGAGATCAATTTAAATTACTAATGTATGCATTGTCAAATTTGAATCATTCATGAGTATCTATAAAACACATTTAAAAGCAATGAATCTATGAAATGAGAGAAATAACACTTAACCTGCAAAAGAACATAAATGGAATGAGCATGAAAGAATGTAAACAATGCATCTAATCAAAATACTTAAAATGAACATCAAGAAACTAAAAAAATTAAAACATTAGAATACATCCCATACTCATTAGGTGACCATCCCAAAGTGCATGAGAGGTGGAAAGTTGAGAAAAATCTTGATCAAACACCAAATGAAGGCACAACCATATCAAAGTGAAATACAATGGTATTCATTACATCAATCATAAGCATAGTGCCAATCCTTAACATCCAAAACTCTACTTTGAAGCATGATCATAGCTGCCAATCTTTTTTCACACCTTTTGAGAGGATAAGGTACTTCTATTTATACAAAAAATAAGATAACTAATTCATAAATGTAGATCCACAAATCTCTCCTAGATCCACAAATATCTCATGTGGTTACAACCATGTGTTGACATCTAGCAATTAGCATCTCTTCATATCCTCTCACAAATCTCTCCAAGCTTTCATAGGAGACACTTATGAAAACTTTCATGATATTTATCCATGAATTGTGCTTGACCAATGATCTCAAATCTTCCTCAAATCTTGAAGAGTTTGAAGAGGAAATTCGAATATGAGTCTTGGAGGCCAAATATCATTGTCCCAGAATCTCCAAATATGCCTACACATGTCATAAAACTCATCAAACTTTTACATATAAGTGAATACATTTTATTTTTCTAATATTTAACCATAATTCACTCAAAATACCAAAACAAATTTATTGGAAAATCATATGTCTAATGCCATATTTAATCATGAAGATGGTCTTAGTGCATGGTTATGGAGCTGCGAAATATGGAAAATTCTGAAGCAAAGTGGAATAAAAGAGGGTGAAATGAATGATATTTTGGAGACCCAACAACACCCGATATAACATGCTTCACTTGAGAGAGATCATATTTCTTCAAAATCAATAAGACATCATCTTCTTTAAAAGACCAAGAGGGACCATCCTATCCTCTACTTTAATTTCTTGGTCAATGTTTGTTTTCAATATTCAAAGAAATAGGACCTTGTTTCTAACATCAAATATGTCATATGTTACCCCATAAATAAGAAAAAAATATTTAATTTGAATGTATGCTTAGGTTCTATTAAGTGGGAAATCTCAATATTCTCCCAATATGGAACCTCTTTAAATACAAATTTACTTTTCATCCCAATGGAAATTTTTTCAACATAGGTGTTGAAAAACTCAAGATCATTGAACATAGGTTCTCCATTTTAATCAAACAATTTTGCAATTTCCTTCTCCTTCTTTCTTTAATATGCTGTAATCCTCTTTGTTGATGTCATTATTTTAGGTCTCTTAGTTCTCTCAAATTTACCATTTAAGTATATTTTTCTCTTCTATAAAGGTGGTTTTATGAGAGGAATACACTCAATCATTTGTACATCGACTTGCATAGGTTATTGGACCACCTAATATATATATATATAAGGTCTAAAACATTTATATCCATGGCACCTTTTGTTACAAGACTTGTAATGTTATCTCTCTCTCTCTCTCTCTAGAGCCCAAAGAATTAGCTCAAGTGGTCTAGAGTCAAACATGAAATTCTTTGATATCGTTGCTAGTGTTGCTGATCATGGGTTAAACTCTCTTTGATTCCCCTAGGGTGAGGCCTTGAATCAGAGATGTCGGTTTACCTAGTTTACCATCCATGCTCTCTCTCTAGATCCCCAAGATTTAGCTCAATTGGTCTAGATACAGACATGAAGTTCTTTGATATTGTTTCTAGTGTCGCTGATCATGGGTTCAACTCTCATTGATTCCCCTAGGGCAAGGCCTTGTAATCAGGGCTGATAGTTTATCTAGTTTACTATCCACGAAATGTGGGGAAGTAATTTTGGGTTTCCCATGTTTTCATTCCAAGTGTGTGTGTGTGTGTATAGAGAGAGAGAGAATATTGATACATCTATATGGTCACATATAGGATAGCTTATTCTCTCTCTTACAACATCATCAACCATACCAATGACACATCAATCTTTCCTACATGGCATGCATATGGTGCTACATCACACCCTTTACAAATACCCCATAGATTTAGACAAAGAGAGAGAGAGAGAGAGAGAGAGAGAGAGAATCTTAATAAATCTATATGGTCACATATAAGATAAATTATTCTCTCTCTTACAACATCATCAACCATACCAATGGCACATCAATATTTCCTACATGGCATGCATATTTTTTTAGCTTGCAACACATCTTTCCTTCTTCATAATGCTTTTGAAATATTCATTTTTATGACAAGGCGATCTTTTCCCATTTTATGATCAACTAAAACTTCCCCATTTGTGGCATGTCACAAGAAAATATTCGTCTCACAACACGTTTCTTCTTCCCAAGAAAATTTCCTTCATAACACACCTCTTCTTCCTCATATTTGGCCTTCCTTATCTCCATCTTATTGTCACTTTCCTCCCACTTGTCACATCCTCCAAAAATTTAATTACATCCTAACTTTTTATGGATGTGTTACGTCATGCTCTAAAATATTTCTTTATGTGACAAGCTTATTGCATCCACCAAGACTTTCTCGTTTGCAATGTTCTTACCTTGTCCATCCTCATTTCACGAACCATATAATTTTCCATTGAGGGACACATGTCCCTTGCCCTCCTTTTGGGCTCAACACCACGTGAATATTTTCTTCACATGATACACCATGCATCTTGTGAAGAAAAACTTCATGATATACACATAAAAATCTCAAGTTTGCCTTCGAACTCTTCCAAAATTCTGTCATATTTTTCCTAAGTTCTTTCCTCAACTGACTACACATCTTCAAGGCTATTTTCTTCTTCAAAACATAAAAATATGTATTAAAGGCCTTATAATATAACTTGATTTGGAATCAACAGAAATAGATTAGGCTCTTACTATTGGTTTCTCAAGAAGGATGGTTATGCATCCAAGGGTTTTGAGCCTCAACATAAGGGTATTTACATCCTCCATAACAAGCCTGTTAGTGTCAGTATTTGCATCCTGCCATCAGTGATAAAAAATTCTCTTTTCATATCATTTTAAGGGTTTGATTCAACAATTTTTTATCATTCCACTAGGTCATGCAAAAAATTAGTCACTGATGGTAGTCCTAGTCCAAAAACATCACTCTTCCCTATATGTGAATACTTGCTGGCATAGTTTCATATCTTGTTGACTGTACATCATCCATAAAGTTATTTTTATCATGCCATTTGTATCAGTCATGAGGTCATTATGTCATCCTGAAATTTAGTCCTTCAAGGTCTCATTAGGTCTTTAGGGTTTTTCAAGGTTTCATTAGGTCATTAGGGTTGTCAAGGTTCCATTCCATTGCATAAGACCAGCAAGTAAAGGGTGATCAAATAACATCCCTTCACTATGTGAAGATGATTTGTAAAAAGAAAGGCTTATTTCATTATGTAATTTTATGTCTTTCAAATGTAATAATTTCACCATCCCAAGCTATTAACTCAGTGTTCTAAATATTCCAGACCATCAAAAGATCATTTTTTCAAAGGAAATAGTCAAGTTAAAGGGTAACATTTCAAAGGGTTAAGTGCATGCCAAAGGGATTTGTTTTTTCCCAAGGGTGTCCAAATCATCATTTTCCATGAGCACTAAACCCTAATCTCCTCACCCATTGAGCTAGGGTTGGCTATGGAATTAGATACATCTTAGTGTATGAGGCATAAGGGAGGTCATTTAAGTGAGTATGAGGCCATTCCAACTCATACACATCATGTCTCCATCATTTTTCAATAAGTCATTCCAAGGGACAAATCATTTGCCACACATAGGGCTGTTTTTTCTTCAAACTATGTTTAGACAAAACAGTGAAGAATTTGGAAAACGTAAGAGAGGTTTTTGTCCACAATAGGCCAAGGACAAAAAACCTCCTTCACTTTTTACACAGGTATCACGGTTTTAGAGAAATATCCAAAATACAGTTGCCTCAGGAGAGTTGATGCACTTCTGGAGTGACAATGGGAAAATCAATATTTCTCCTAGCTGGAGTGACCAAATGACTTTTTGGATGATTCAAATGATAACTAGACATAGAGAGCTTTCCAATGAGCTATCATGGTCTGAATTTGTATGCCGGGAAGGCCTCCAAAAGGGACCTAAAAGTGGCGCTGCGCTTCTGGCCAGTGGTGCTACGCTTTGGGCAATTTTTCTCAGGATGGCCATTTTTCCAGTTTTTTCACTGTGATCATGGATTCTCTCTCATGGAGGTTATTTCACCATTTTAAATGATGACTTGGCATGTAATTATTATAGATAAATAGTAATATAGGGTAGATTCATTACTTTAGGAGTTAGTTTGAGCTCAAATGAATCAATTTTTCACTTTTAGAGGCAAGTTGTTGAGATGCCTATGTTCGTGTTTCTTGTTCAATATCAGTTAGATTAGCTCATAATATTAGGGATTCGACCCTTGAGGATGGGAGGAGGTTGAATACTTGTCTATATCTTCTTCTTCTTTCTCTTTGTGGAGGGTGGGACTCAGCTGGATGCTCATACCTTGATTGTACACCTTTTGTAAGCAGTTTGGCAGAAGATTAATAGGAATTGCAGCTATTTTATGGGATCCATGTGGTATGAGTTTTAGTACATTTTCTTCTTATGTGATCATATGTCAATATGTTTCATGTATTCCATTCATAATTTCATTGCTTCTAGTTGAATGTTTTCAAGTTGATAGGCAGAATTCATTGTATTAGTGCTCTGCCTTGGGAAACCATTCACCATTTCATGTTTTCTACAGTCTAGGAAGGATCCATGGTTTTCACATGCCCTTATTAGCTTCTCACCAATCTAAAACATCTCATTCCATCAAGCCCTTGAGTGCTAAAGCCTACGCGTACCTTGCTCCATTGAACACCCTACAATTCTGACCTAATTCCCTAGACCTAAACTGTCCAGCTCCTCCTGATCCAGCAAAACCCCTTCAAAATCCAATCAAAACTTTCGTGATACTATAACTAACCTAAAATCCTTGACCGGATCTAGTCATCTTGGCTAAGATCCTTACGGAGAGAGCTCTCTCTCGGCCTAGTAGGGCTAGCTACTTGGTTAAGCGTGGTTTGTGGTTACCCTAGCATTGCCTTCCTTCAACCTGAGGTTTAATCCAGGTGATAACATAGTGGCGACCATACTGGGGAACGTAGTTTTATGTTCCTCCGCAAAATTTATAAAGTTCAGATCTGATTGTTGATGGTGGACAACGATCAGACACCGGAAGGCCGAAATCATTCACCTGGCAACTCTAAATCAGTCTCGAGATCAGATCCAAGGACTCCAATGGAGGATGAACCCAACCAACAAAAACATGAAAGGAAAATATGGAAAGATTAGGTATTCAAGTTGGAATTTCATCCAAGACATTACGTTCTTTGTTATAAATTATTTCTTCTCTTTTCCCGAGAATGTCAAGAAGGCTCTACAAAGTATATTGTATTTGAGAAAAGATCCTAGACCTGCATATGATTCCTTCCCTTTGGAGATTGCGAATACAAAATATTCACATGCCTTTGATCTTGATCAAGACCCTTCTTCTCAATCTTATGATGACCGTCTTCAAACTGATGAGCCTAAAGAGACCAAGATTGATTCTATAGCTTTTGTATATACTCCTATACCTTGTCAAATTATGGATAGATACAAGCCTTTGATTTTACCTCCTATATCCCATGCTTTCCCTAAAAATCATTACCTATATCTATCAAGATTTGATGGTGAATGTGACAACATCACTACTGAGAGACATGTACTAAATTTTGAGTCTTTTCTTGACCTTTTTGAAGTTGATGAAGAGGATGTCAGTATTAGGCTTTTTGCTCTTTCTTTTCAAGGCAAAGTCAAGAGTTGGTTCAAACCCTGCCTGATGCGAGCATCTCAGATTTCCAGCAGTTCATCGAAGTTTTCCTCGACAAGTGGGTGGTCAAACAAAACCCTTTCTTGATTCTAGAAGAGTATAACCAGCTGAAAAGACAGCCAAGGGAGACAATACAACAATTTTCTTCCAGGTTAACCAAGTTTGTTTTTAGATGCCTGCTAATATAATACCTCCTCTTGGATCCGCTTTCTTACACTACCCAAAAGCCTTTGATCCAGAAATGAAGTTTCAACTGAGAGAAAGGAACCTTGAAACACTTGAAGAGATGCAGAACAATGTAGTGGATGTAGAGGCTAAATTGCTGATCAGAAGGGCAAAGTTGAAGGAAGAAGAGATGAAGAACATAGATCCAGAGGACTCGACATCTTTAGAGGTAAAGCTCGACATTTTGGTAAGTGCAGTGGAAGAGATGATGCAAAAGATTACCACAAAGAATGAGTATGATGTTCAAGTCCATGGCTTGCTGATTGAAGAAGAACAAGTGGTTGATCCAAAACATTTTCTTTCTTATCCCAATTGTCATAGATATGATAATGATTGTTTTATAGATCATCTTGGAGAAGAGATATCTGTTGATTTGAAATGTATACTTGATGATGTGTTTTATACCGATGATTTTCCTAAGTTTGATCAGTATGATGATGATTATGTTCTCCAAATAGAAGCTAGTCTTGCAGACAAATCAATAGCTGGTTTGTGGCAGGAGGAAGTTCACTTTCAACATCTTGGTGGTCAGCCGATGCATATCAGCTATGGAAGTGAGGAGGAAAGTGCAACAAATTTTGAAGTAAGTGAAGGATCTTTGCCTCTTTGTTTTACTTCATTTCAGTTCATCAGAGACAACTTTTGTGCAATCAGAAATCAACCGTCGATAAGTTTTGATCTTGACCATCTAGAGGGCAATGAAATCCTTGTTCAAGACTTCCCATATCTAGATTTGCAGCCTCTGAATGCCATTGAATGTCAGGTTGCAGATGAAGACTCAGAAGCTGGAACATATGATCAAATGATGCAAGATGATTCCGTATCGTTATGTTTTGGATCATTTCAGTTTTTGAAGGGAAATTTGCATAGTATATCTTCAATAAAGTATGAGAAGCCTGTAGAAAATTATGCAATCTCATTGCAACCAATAGAAAATGGGTTACAATGGCTTTTTCAAGTTTTTCATGATCCAATAGCTGATGTTTTGGATGATATCTGCAGTCAAAGTCCTTCTCCATTAGCTAACTTTGAGCTTGAAAAAGGTATTGATACAAACTTGATTCAATAGTCGGTTTCTTTGTCATTTTTAGCAGGAGTCTCGTCAGAAAGCTTAGATGAAAGTTTGCATTCATGGTATGACGAGAAGCAAAGTAATCCATTGGATGAGCTAAGTCCCAGTGCACATGAATTTCAAGATCCTCATGTAGTATTTTTGGAGTTTGATAGAGAATCCATATTATTCAATATGGAAAATTTGAATCTGTTTACAAGTTTTCATGGGAGCTGCATTTCAGTAGTTCTTTATTTTTGCTCATAAATAAGCACTTGCGAAGAATTCAAACAGCAACCAGAATGCTTACTTGGTTGCATTGGTTGTTCATTTCACTTGATCAGGTGATGAATGGAACAGTTAGAGTAGGTTTTATTGAATAAGCTTGATTTTGAGCATCTTTTCCATTTTGTCAATTGTTTTTTAATATTGAGTCAGTTTTTAGTTGAGTAAAAGTCAGTTTGTGTCGTCAAGTCGTCAGTTTTCAGTCATGCATTTCAATTTAAGTTTTTGACCGTATTCACCCACATGGTTAGGCACTTGGTCTATGGTTTTCTTGACACCTCCAAGGAGCTTCCATCCCCAATAAGGCCAATGTTAGTGTCAGTATTTGCATCCTGCCATCAGTGATAAAAAATCCTCTTTTCATATCATTTTAAGGGCCCGATTCAACAATTTTTTATCATTCCACTAGGTCATGCAAAAAATTAGTCATTGATGATAGTCCTAATCCAAAAACATCACTCTTCCCTAAATGTGATTACTTGCTGGCATAGTTTCATATCTTGTTGACTATATATCATCCATAAAGTTATTTTTATCATGCCATTTGTATCAGTCATGAGGTCATTATGTCATCTTGAAATTCAGTCCTTCAAGGTCTCATTAGGTCTTTAGGGTGATTTCAAGGTTTCATTAGGTCATTAGGGTTGCCAAGGTTCCATTCCATTGCATAAGACTAGCAAGTAAAGGGCGATCAAATAACATCCCTTCACCATGTGAAGATGAATTGTAAAAAGAAATGCTTATTTCATTATGTAATTTTATGTCTTTCAAATGTAATAATTTCACCATCCCAAGTTGTTAACCCAATGTTCTAAATATGCCAGACCATCAAAAGATCAATTTTTCAAAGGAAATATTCAAGTGAAAGGGTAAAGTTGCAAAAGGTTAAGTGCATGCCAAAGGGAGTTGTTTTTTCCCAAGGGTATCCAAATCATCATTTTCCACAAGCACTAAACCCTAATCTCCTCACCCATTGAGCTAGGGTTGGTTATGGAATCAAAAACATCTGAGTATATGAGGTATATGAGGCATAAGGGAGGTCATTTCAGCGAGTATGACGCCATTCCAACTCATACACATCATGTCTCCATCATTTTTCAATAAGTCATTCCAAGGGACAAATCATTTGTCACACATAGGGACGGTTTTTCTTCAAACTATGTTTTAGACCAAACAGGCAAGAATTTGGAAAAAGTGAGAGAGGTTTTTGTCCACAATAGTCCAAGGAAGACAACCTCCTTCACATTTTATATAGGTGTCATGGTTTTAGAGAAATTTCAAAAATATAGTTGCCTCAGAAGAGTTGATGCACTTTGGGAGTGACATTGGGAAAACGAATATTTCTCCTAGCTGGAGTGACCAAATGACTTGCTTGATGAGTCAAATGATAAATAGACATAGAGAGATTTCCAATGAGCTATCACGGGCTCAATTTGGATGTCGGGTAGGCCTCCAAAAGGGATCTGAAAGTGGCACTGCGCTTCTGGCCAGTGGTGCTGCGCTTTGGGCAGTTTTGCTCAGGATGGCCATTTTTCCAGTTTTTTCACTGTGATCATGGTTTATCTCTCATGGAGGTTGTTTCACCATTGTAACTGATGACTCGACATGTAATTATGATATATAAATAGTAAAAGAGGGTATATTTGTTGCTTTAGGAGTTAGTTTGAGCTCAAATGAATAAGTTTTTCACTTTTAGACGCAAGTTGTTGAGATGCCTATATTCGTATTTCTTGTTTAGTATCAGTTAGATTAACTCCTCATCTTAGGGATTCGACCCCTGAGGATGGGAGGAGGTTGAATACTTGTCTATATCTTCTTCTTCTTTCTCTTTGTAGAGGGTGGCACTCAGCTGGATGCTCATACCTTGATTGTACACCTTTTCTAAGTAGTTTGGCAGGAGATTAATAGGAATTGTAGCTATTTTTGTGGGATCCATGTGGTATGATTTTTAGTACAGTTTATTCTTATGTGATCATATATTAATATGTTTTATGTATTCTATTCATCATTTCATTGCTTCTAGTTGAATGTTCCAAGTTGATAGGCAGAATTCATTGTATTAGTGCTCTGCCTTCGGAAACCATTCACCATTTCATGTTTTCTGCAGTCTAGGAAGGATCCATGGTTTTTGTTATCACTCCAGGAAACTCTCCTAGGTTGCAGATCGGAGATGCCTGGTAACATATAATCTTCAATATTGTTCTATGGACTATTGGAATGAATGATAGTTTGGATCAAGCCAGATAACCATTTCAACATAGTTTGGATCAAGCCAGATAACCATTTCAACTCTGTTTTTAACTCAAGACATGCATGAACATCCTCAGCTTTACAAGGCTTTAGACCACTAATGCTCCATAATTTGTAAATTTAATGAATAGATGAAGAATACCACCTATACCAGCAGATGCATATATAAACATATATGAATGACCAGCTACAAGAAGTAAAAGAAGCTTACAAATCTAATTTATCAAAGTAGAGATAAGATGACAGTTATCTGGCCTTAGACACAAAAGAAAAACATGAACAAATTGTTCAAGTGCAAGCTTAGAACAGAAGAGGAAAATGGACATTAAACATATAACAACAAAAGAAGCTTGTATTCACTAGAATGAAGATGAGAAGCTTGAAGGAACAAAGTATCAATAATCTCTAGAGGTTGAACCCTTGTTACATTTAGTTTCCAAACTTTTATAGGCCTTTTACAATGCTCCTGAGCTCTCAAAGGCTCGGAGTCTTAATCTATCCTCTCTGTCCCTTAACTGCTTGATTCCTTAAATAGGCAAGCATGGCTCGGAGGTTTTCTCCTTCTGACAGAGGAATAACCACCTTCAGGTAGTATGATGTGCTGTCTGGGAGCTCTCTCGTGCCAGAGATGCCCCATGATGTTTTTTTTTGATGAGCTGCGCTGGGCTGTTGATGCTTCTTTTCATTTTGGGCAAGGTGCACATGTTGTGGTCCTTCAAATGTTTAGCAATGCATGCTTTCTATTAACACAGAACAACACTGCCATATTGTGGACTTTTGCCGAAAATAATGATTGTTTCTGTTTTAAACAGAAAACACAGCAACATTGAGAAATCCCGCCCCTCTCTGCCCTTTTCAGACTTCAAAAGTCCTCAAAAATGGTTTATTCCTTTATCGGGTCTGCCCATCGGATCGTTGTCGCCTATCGCAAGTGGCCTGGTCCCTTGCTTCCTTTGTATTTTGAATTACACTTGAAAAAACTCTGAAAACACATGAAAATGGCCTTTGGCAGACTTCAAATATTATATATTTCACTTCCCGAACCCTTTTGGGCCAGGGCTTCATTGCTATCGGCGCAGCCCAACTCCCGTTTGTATTTTGTTATATAATGAAATATGTTGAAAATGCATTGAAACTAGAGTTTATGCGGACCTCAAATATTATCAAATACTATTTAGAATACCATCGGGTTTGCATCATTGCATCGCCCATACAAAGGTATAAAGGCTTCACCCCTTGGGGCTGCTTCGCTGCAATATAGCGATGCGATATGATCACAATCGCTTATCACTTATGCCCAGGGCCCTTACTTAAATCGCCAATGCAACCCGCCGATGCGATCCGCTGATCCGATCATCGGAGATTGCTAATCAGGGGTGTCTTGCGCCCCTTCTTTAAGTCGTCCTCTCTGCAACACCAATTGCAATTTTCTGCTTAGATCTGGGCCGTTGATTAGGTAGATCTAACGACTGTTGTGCTTTGACTTGTTTTTCATGGTTTTGGAGTGTTTTTTCCTCCCGATAGTGTGTTTCCGCCCTTCCAAGGGCTCTCCTCTCGCACTTATTTTGACCTTTGGATGATCTTGAGCAAATATTGAAGATTTCAAGAGCATATTTGGATCCATTGGCATGATTTTAAGACTCTAAGAGCATATATGGATCCATTTTTAGGCCTTTTTCCAGCGAGGCTAACAGTTCTCACATGCCCTTCTTAGCTTCTCACCAGTTTAAAACATCTCATCCCATAAAGCCCTTGAGTGCTAAAGCCTATGCCTACCTTTCCCCATTGAACATCCTATAATTCTGACCTAATTCCCTAGACGTAAACTATCCAGCTCCTCCTGATCCAACAAAACCCCTTCAAAATCCAATCAAAACTTTCATTGCTACTATACCTAGCCTAAAATCCTTGACCTGATCTAGTCATCTTGGCTGAGATCCTTATGAAGAGAGCCCTCTCCCGGCCTAGTAGGGCTAGATACTTGGCTAAGCATGGTTTTTGGTTACCCTAGCATTGCCTTCCTTGCCTGAGGTTCAATCCAAGTGATAACAAAGCCTAGAAGGCCAAGGGTCCAACCCTAAGAACTTAATCCTAAACTATATATCTATGTGTATATATTATGCATATATACACATAGAGATATAGTTTATGATTAAGTTCTTAGGGTCATGGACCCTTGGCCTTCTAGGCTTGTTATGGAGGATGCAAATACCCTTATATTGAGGCTCAAAACCCTTGGATGCATAACCATCCTTCTTGATAAACCAATAATAAGAGCCTAATATTCTTTTATTGATGTAAAGCACTTAAGAAAAATATGACAAATTTTGGAAGAGTTCAAAGGAAAACTTGAGCATTATATATATATAGATATATATAGTATTAGAATAAAATATTTGTATGGAGTGCATTAGGTATATCAAAATATATCAAAAGGGAGGGATTCATGCTAGCAAACATAAAACAAAGACTTCTAAATTGACAATTCCTCAAATTTCCAACATGAAAATACAACAAAATTGGGGTATTGAATGGGAAACACTTTCCAATAGACCACCAAGATCTCACAAACAATAATTATCATTGTTCTAGATAAATTAAGGCAAGACAAAATCTCTTTGAGTATTAGCCATTTCCATTTTTAGGAAGGTTCATTTAGATCCAAGATTGCATGCTTAAAGGAACTATTGGAGTTGCTTGATGAAGGAACAAATTGTTGTTGCATAAAGAAATGAAAATTCTCCATATGCTAACATAGACTAGAAATTTCATCTTCGATTCACCAAATTAAGTTGTGATGGCCAATGAGAATTTTATAGAAGAAGTGATATTTGAAACTAACTAGTTATGATTCAATTGAAGGCATGTATTTCTTCTTGTATCTTATGTAATTGGTCAATTACTTTCTCTTGTCGAGGTCTCAAGTTGTGTAACATATGTGCATATTGAATTTTATGTGTCACTAAAGTGCCACCAAAACACCCTACTATATTGATACACCAATGGAACTTGTATCCCAACCCCCAAAAACCATTCAATTATGACATAACATAAAGGGTAACAACCGATGATAACATTATGCAAAATGTGCCTTAAGAAATCAAGAGGTTTATCAATGGAACTACTATAATGTAAAGCCATAACAATTCAAATAAATATAAAGGTTGTAGAAAGGCTCCTGAGAGCTCTAGACAATTCTTCTAAGACATGGCTAGAAAAGGAATAGGAATACAAAGAAAAACTAGAATTGTCAATTACCTTAACTTTGTAATTTATGCCTACGTCAAAAGGATCATATTGGGCACTAAAAAAATAGAAGATGTGAAACTTCATAAGGAACCTTATTTTCTTATTACAAACTCCACATTCAAACACTCTAATAGAAACAACGTAGAACCATGAATAATTTCCACTTGTATCCCATGTTGACTACTGCTACAAATCACCTACCTCTCCTTCCCTTCCAAGATGTGCTAGGGAAGAGGATTTGGAGAGCTAATTCCATTTACCTTCATAAGGGATCATATTTGTCATGCAAATTGATATTGAGAACCCATATGGACCTATACCATTAATTACTATGGTTGAAAACATAATCTTCACGTGTTAGGGAAAGCACACACCCGAAGTCACAAAGGAAGCCGCTCGTGAGAACATGACCAAGTCATTTTTGAATAACCTCCACTTCTTAATCCCGTGAACGGTATCAAAATGAAGGAGAACATTCATTTAGATCCTTAAATTCACATAATTTCCCTTTATCCTCAAATTCCCCTTAAGTGAAACAGAACAAATCTAGAAACTAATGAATTCCTCATCATTTTGGTACAATTCTAGTGTGGATGAACAAGACAATGATTATAGCGATAACATTTGTCCTCCCTCTTGACCCATTTGAAAATCTAACCTAACCCAAAACATCAAATTATTCTCAGGAGAATCTGAAACATAACTAGCTTTCACATCATCCACTTCCACATGCCAAAGTCTAGACAATGAGCCATACTAAAATAAACCATGAAGCCTTATTATCCACTTACAAATTGAGCACCAAAGTAATACCATTGAATGCCACAAAATGGGGATATACTGCATTGTTTCCAATTATTCGAGTATCCATATGTCCCATGAAGACTAGAGGCCTTAGGCTATAATAATTCATAACAAATTCATGGAATTGGGAAATGTGAAGCTTTCCCATTCATACTTAGTTCACCAATATTTAAATTAACTTCTTTCTTTTCCATATAGTAAATATCCCGATTTTTTATTCCAAGGATATGAAACACTTTTAAGGCGTGAAATATGGATAACATAATTCTAATCCTCTTCATCAAATTATTCATCTTTGAGTCTTAAGGAAGGGAACAAGCCAATAAATGATGAATGAGAATCTTAGAATTTCCAATTATTATCAAAGAAGTGATGTTATGATCCTTTACCAACAACAATCCTTTGAATATGGCATACACTTCTGCTTGATTATTAGAGATTGATTGGAGAACCCAAGAGTATGATATTTCTATAATTCCTCTAAGGAAAAAGATAACTCTCCCCCTATGCATACCACCCCTGGAATTTTCTTAGAGGCTTTGTTAAAACAAAGTATATAGAAGGATTGTGACTTAAGCTAGAGATCAAAGAAATGGCACGAGAGCTAAGAATCAAAGGAAATTTTTTTCCTAGCCATGCCTTTTCCATATCATCCATTGTTTGAGAATATGATTTAGGAAATGATTTCTGAGCATAATTCAGAGCATAAAGGTAAATCATTTGAGGCTACAAATTAGGTGAGTAATATCTTATACTAAAATACGATTTTATTACATAGGTACCAAATTTTCTGTCTGATGTATTTTGGCAATGCCAACCAAATATGTTTTAGGAAAGACTTACAAATCAATGAGCCAACATAATTATGGTCCCAAGAAACAAATAAATCTATCATGGAGGATGGCCAAATCAAACTTTCAGTTAGAGACTATAGAGCGAAGATCCATATAGTTTTAGAAAAGTGATATTCTAGAAAGATATTTTGGATAGACTCCTCCTAAGATGAGCACAATGGGCACCTTGATGGGCCAATAATACTATTATTCCTCAAATTTTATGATGTTACAATTTTATGGTGTAATAGAGACCAATAAAATATGTTTAATTTAGGTGGACACATTGGCCCAAATATGACACATGGGAGGTACACATTGAGGAAAAAGTAGAGTTGTAATATTCCTTGACTAAATATTTTGATAACTCCCAACCTCGAGCATCCTCCTCTTCTTTATGGATGTGGGCACATCCAACTAAAATGATTTCAACTAATTGAGTGAGTTTCCTTAACTGCAATAGCACAAAAAGAAATTCGCATACCTTGCAATGATTGGATAAGTCCACAAAGAAATATCCTCCAACGTATGCTTACCATAAGTAACTAACCATTCATGAAGGGCCAATTGGGAAACATTTTGGTCCAAAGGAGGATGCCCCAAAATTTTATAGGTCTATAGGTTAATCTGCCTTCCATTTCCTAAGATCCAATACAAGTGATTTTTAAAAATAGAGGCAACAAATTCTATGAGCTTCCATATTGGTGAACCCCCTCGAACATAGGTATGAAATTTTGAGAAATTTAAGTGGTCTCTCGAAAAGTAATTAGGTTGAGTTACATTTTTCCACCATCCATAATCAAACACCACACCAACTTTTATCTATTGGAAAGGTTCATTAAGGATGGAACTCTTATGCTCAATCCCCCATGTAATTTTGGAGTATGAATAGTCGCCAATTTAGGTAGATGGAATTTTTTTCCATTATGTTTTCCTCCTTGTCGATGGAATTTCTGAATTTATCATGCCATTTGCAAATGAATCCTTATAGGAGCTAACAATACTAAAAATTGAAACAAAGGAAGAGCAGATAAAATAACTTTGATAGTAACAACTCTTCCCTAAGAGTTTAGCCAACGAGCACCTCATTGATAAAATTTCAATTTATATTTAGAAATATTTGGATTCCAAGATTGATTAGAGTGAAACTTTTAGCTAGTTGGAACCCCCAAATATTTAAATTCCTCCCATGCTTCTACAATAGGGTAATTGAGAAATACATTTGTTGTCCTTGAAATAATTTTCTAACATTTCTTGAATAAATATATATTTTACCTTTATTGATCATTCCTCCTGACGCTTGTACAAAATTTTCTAAGACTAACTAGAACCTTTCTGCAGTGATGACTAAAGCACATCCAAAAAACAAGGTATCATCAACAAACTAAGAATGACTGAAGTTTTTGGTTCCTCTCACAAATCTAATTCCTAGTAGCATTCCTCGTCTCCTTTTAGAGGCCAAACTTATACTGAGGGAATATACCATTAAAATATATAATATTGGGGACAAATATCAACCTTGTATTAAGCCCCTGGAGGCTATAAAGAACCCAATTAATCTTTCGTTGACTAGTGGATAAATCCAAGGATTGGAAATGTTAGAGGATATCCACTGGATATATTTTTATTAAAATCTAAATTTCCTCATCACTGCAAAGAGGAATGCGTGGCACACTCTATCAAATGAATTGCCCACATATAACTTTATAATCATTCCCTTATCCCCTCAAGCTCTGTTGAAGTGCATCACTTCTTAAACAATAATGATATTGTCAAGAAAATGGTGATGACTTACAAACCCCCCTTATTTTAAGAGATCAACTTTGGAAGAAGAGGCTTGATTCTAAGGGAGATTATTTTGGTGATTATTTTTCAAGACATATTACACAAAGAGATAGGCCTAAATCAAGCAGTGAAAGATTTTTAACTTCTTTTGGAACCAATGCCAAGAAAGAGGAGTCTATCCTACCTCCTACATAATTATGTTTAAAAGTGTAATCAATCATTTTGCAAAGATAAAATTTGATAACCTCCCAATATCACTAATAAAAATGTGTTGAAAACCCATCTAGGCTCAAGGCTTTGTCTGGATTGAATGAACTTATAACCTCTCATATATTATCTTCCATAATGAGAAGGGGAGAAGCATTGTCTTCATAAGTGACAAATTGAAGAATTTTCTCCAATATGAAACACGTGGCTTCCCTATCTATATTTATAGGATCCTCATAGAGTATGCTAAAGTGTTGGATTAGATTTTCTTCAATTATTGGTAAATTAGAAATGTAATCTCCATCAACATAGATTGATTTGATGTTGTTTCTCCATGTTCTCATTTTTTCTTGGTATAAAATACCTTGCTTTGCTCGAACTAGGGAGAACATAAATAATTGTATTTTTCTTTCTAGACTTATGTTAATACAAATATCATGGTTCTATCTTTCTTGTTTTGCTCTATGAAAATGGTGTTTCTAACTTAGGTGGTATGCTTTTATAAACAATCCCTTGCATAAGGAGGTAGGCCCCCTCCTTAATCGTGTACTACATGTAACCATATATATTAGCTTATATTTTATTTACATTTATGTAGCTTAGTTTTCTTTATATTGTTGCAACTCATTATTTCAGTCACTTACTATGTTTTGTTGCAACTCATAATCTAGCAACTTATTTTGTTTTGTTGTAATTCTTAATTTGATAGCTTACTTTGATTTGTTGCAACTCATTAATCTGTCCAATTCCTTGACTGTTTTGTTTCCTTATATTGTTACAACTCATAAATCTAAATAAGTAGTTTACTATGTTTTATAAATATTTTCTTTCACTACAGTTTTTCCATGTCTATAATGTTGTCATTAATATTAGATTGGATTATGTACATTGTAGTTTATTAACAATTTATCATTGCATATGCATATTTGCTCCAAATATCGAGATCAACGTAAACCTTAAGCAAGTCACCACCACCACTTTATTGCCTATGTTTTTTATTTCTTCCTATGTGATTCTTTCTGCCTGCGTGGATTGTTTTACCTGTGTTGGGGGTTACAACATTAAGCTTCCTAGGCTCACTAGGTCGAGGTGTGTTATTTAAATTTTGCAAGCATCGCCTTTAAATTCCTGTAAGTGTAGTTTTATTTCCTTGGTGACTTATAAAATATAGTAATATCTTGATCTAAAACATATCTAGCATAATACAACATCATTGACACTTAAAAATATTGCACTATCATGTACAATGAACGATAATTCACAAGTGCCATACAAATATCATATTGATAATTAAAGCACAATAATTAGGAAGTAATTCAAGAGGTTATTAGTCCACAAAGGTTCAACTATTGCCAAAATATTTTCTATGAACTTCATTAAATATTAAGTTACTCCCATTATGCTCCTGTTGACGATGCTAGATACTACCAACAAACAGGGGATCTCCTTGATATGAGGTCCCAATAGGACCTCACACTATTTGGTGTAGGAGTCCCATCCAGAAATAATGTATGAGTGTCGTTTACTTAAATATATGCCTTCGCTTAAGGAATTAGCATGAGAGAGAAGCACGCACATGCTTTTGAATGAACAAGATAATGTCCCTTGTAGAATTTTCAATTGTAGATGTATCAAGGTTCTTTCACTAGGAGGGAGAGAAAGTGAGTCTCTAAAAGATAAGTAATAGTACTAATCTAGTGGAGACACATAGACATATAGGAGAAGGAATCGCTAGACAACAAGCAAAGTAGTTCACATATATTCCATGATCATTAAATCATCACAACAAATTTCCCACAAGTTAAGCACCAAAGTCACCGAAATAGTTCAATTACTTTAGTACATATGAAAGTCAACATAAATCATAAACATTAGAAGAATAATATCAAAAAATCTACGATTCATGCCTGAAAATGTGTTGGCTGAAAGGCTTCAAGTACTAAGTAAAAGTTCCAAGATACATATGTACAATGAACACCACTAGCTCCAATAGTGGAGTGTTAGAGCCACTACTTGCTCCCCAAAAGTACTATCTCTATCTCTCTAATGCCCATGTGAGAAGCCAAGGTTAAAATTATATTGCTTGAGTAATGAGGATCCTTTTATAACTTGAGGCATGACCTTTCATATCCTCATGACTCTTGACTTTCTAACTTCTAACGACCTTTGGACTTCCAAATGACTTTTGGAATTACATATGACTCTTGGAATTACATGTCTTTTGGACTTCTATACATGGTTCTTTTGTCCATACACGACTCTTGGAATTACACTTCTTCGTCTTTACCAGAATTACATGATTACATCATAACTTCCACATCAGCGTGTGGTGAGAACATGACAAGTCACTATTATTGATGAATGAGACTCATAGTGATTGATGGCATGGACTTTCCTCCAAAGGGGACATGGCTGCCACTTGTATCTTTGCTCTTGAATGCAACTTTCGATCGTTGATGTCTTCACCCTCCAAAGGGTCTTTGATCTCATTGAGTCTTTAGGAATGTTTTGATCATCAAGACTTCAATGTGTTCTTTGTTCTCGAATGCTTCCTTTGACAGCCCTCTTTGCCCTATCTTCTTCATGCATCCTTACCATGTTGTCCTTGAAATAATTGTATTTGTAATTAGTCATGGCAAAAAAAACCAACTTGCAAAATCTCCTATTCTAATGTGTTTCATGCGAATTTTTTGTTCATGTCTTAACAATGCACTTGGGAGGAGGAGGAAAATTTATGGGCGCAAGGGAGCACTTCGAAAGGTTGAAGGGTTAAAGAGATGAAGCTTCAAGGCTTCAGGATGTGCTTATGCACTCAAGAGGAGAGAGAAAAACTCAAGGGAGGCATAGGGTGCATGTCTGAAGTACAAAGGATGAGGATTCAAGCTTCCAAAGTGTTTTATGCACTCAAAAGAAACAAGGAGGGAAAAGGGTGCAAAGTTGAAGGTTGAAAGGAAAGGATTTTTAGCTTCAGCGTGCACTCATGCGCTCAAGAAGGCAAAGAAGGGTGCAAGGCACAATGTTGAAGGACGAAGGATGAGGCTTTATGGCTGCAGGGTGCACTCGTGCACTCAATAGGGCGAAGGAGGGCACATAGCACATTACTGAAGGCTGAAGGGGTTAGGCTTCGAGTCTTCAGGGTGTGCTAAAGGAGGGCACAATCCTTCGAGTTGAAGGAGTGCACTCAAAGGAAGAATCGACTCTTTAAGGCAAAATTTGGAATAAGGAAGGGGAAATATGTTTAGGAGTATGCTATGTGATCTTGGAGAGCATAGGACACACTTTTGAACAACTAAGGACTCCTGCTCAAGGCTTAAGAGTGTGATTTTGTGCTCCTTGCCTTAATGGGTTCACTTGAGCAACCAAAATTTGTGTAAGTCTGGAGGATAGGATCATTGGTGAACATAATAAGTTTAGACATGAAATCATGTGCGACACATACCAATGCATTGGTAAAACTTATACAGACTTGAACAACGACAACTAGATATCAAAACACCAGTTTACATACACTCCCCAAGTAAAATGAACAAAGTACATATGACCATGACCAAAAGTGTTGTTTTACAACAAACAAAGATGTTATGACCATGAAGTGTATTATATATGTTCAAATTAGTGTGATGACACTTATGAATTGTCAAGAACACTTGAAACATATAGAATGACTTGAAACGACAATTGACGACCAAGGTGACACTTGATGTGACGATTGAATAGGCTCCAAAAGTTAAATGTAGTGAAATTTTGGAGGGTGTTGTAGCAACGACAACACTTGGCAACACATTGGGAAAACTTCAGCTTCTCTTCCTAGGAATAAAATTTCAGTTAAATGGCCAGCCCTTCAGGAAGTATTGATTCATCAATTATATTGCCTTGATTTCCCCCTTTTGACCTGGTTATATACATAGTACCTCACTTCCTTCAACTTGGTTCAAACACACAAGAAATATGCCACATCAAAAATGTTTCAATCTAGGAAAGGGTAATGTGCACAATGAGTTTAAGATATTCAGAGTATGAGTTTCATCTTTGGTGTTGCTCTGCTGCCAGTAGGCCTAGATAGTACCCCGACAGGGTCACTACAGGAGCATAAATGTTGCTTCACTGTCAAAAGGTGTAGAAAGTACCCCGATGAAGTCACTTGCTTCACCTCCCTACACAAGAAGCCCTTCTCTTCTTTCACCCTTTATTTATTTATTTAATAGGATTGTGCTTCAACATTCATTATTTTCAATAGGCAGAAGATGGATCCCTACTTATTGAGAGAAGAGAAGTTTTCCCCTTCAGAGAAGTATTTATATAACCTATGATATTGGTTTGCTCGCTTTATTTATATTTTCTCGTTATCCTTTTCTAATAGTTTGGATAAGCATGTAACACACGAAGTATATATACACCAAGTTGAGGAGTTTAGATACTAGAACAGGTGCAAATCTAATAGGTTCCCTCAAGTTTTCATTTTTGGATGTATCGTATTTTCCATTCAGACTTAGCTCAACCTCTGGCATCTTTGCAGACAAATAAGAAGAACAAAAAGATATCCAAGCATTGTGGTTGTCACATTTTCTCTTTTATTTCACCACAAATTATTTCGGATCCATGCACTATTCACACAAGGCCTTATTTATGTACAATGACCAAGAGAAAAAACAAAATAAGACCCAACTGGACAAGTCACACATATAAATAACACAGATGAAAAGAAGAAAAAAAAAACAAAAGGAAAGACTATATAAGAAACGTAACTTAGAGCTGCTATCGGAAATATTGTTTCAAATCTTGGCCATTCACAAGAAGAGGGCCAATCCTCCCATCTAAGGATTTCAGCTTGAAAGTATGTTGATAGTGCTAGACCCGCCAACATGTCAGGGGATCTCCCCAGAAAGAAGTCCCAACTAGACCTCAAATCATTTGGTGTAGGAGTCCCCATAGTGGGTTGTACGATATCGCCTTGACCGTCGTTTCACATAGAGGCAAGTAAGATGTCC
>APFE030698865.1:0-31664 GCA_000404065.3 Pinus taeda | reverse complement strand
GCGCTTTACTGCCTTGAAGTGTGTGCACTGGGGGTACGCACCTCATGAATGGGTAACCTGCGTGTCTGGACGCGGTCCCTGCACAACGTACTTGCGGGTACGCATCTTCTGAACTGATCTCCTGCGTACTTCTTAATTTTCATCATATTGAGAGCCTTGCCATGGGTGTTTCCATCAAGTACAACATCTGTAACATATAACCATACCAGAAACATAATGCCAACAAGATCTGCTAGTGGATAAATATCAGTGGATCCCAGTAGATCCGGGTACTAAACCAACAGGAGTGTCCGATGAAGAATGGAAGAAGCTGGATCGGAAGGCAAAGAGAACAATATGATTGTGTGTCTTAGATTCAGTATTGTTGAATGTATCAGGGGAAGCTATGACGAAGGCTTTGTGGGACAAGTTAGGGAATTTGTACCAATCTAAGTCTATGGTGAATAAACTGTTCCTACAGAAAAATTTGTATAAATTGAAGATGAAAGACGGATTCTCAGCGAAACATCCAAATGCATTTAATACTATGGTAAGTCAGTTATTATCTGTTGATATTAAAATTTCAAATGAAGATAATTGCACCAGTTTGTTGTGTTCTCTACTAGATTCGAATTTCCACATCAATAAGACAACTTAGAGGAAGTTAAGTAATGTGACATGGCCCTTGTCACTTAGTTAGCTCAATAAATTCGAGTTAGAGGGCTTGGATTTTAGTTATGCATGTGTGATTATTTTAGTAATCTAGTTCAATTATTTTTAGTTGCATTCACTTAACTAGCCTCTAGCTATTAATAGAGTCAATTTAAGGCCGGTTGTGAAGTGGGACAATAGTCTAACTCAGAGATATGTTAGTTAACTGATCAATCAACCCAAAATAGTTAATGCATGTAAGGAATTTGAATTCCTCAGCTGAAGTGCAAATGACAAGGCAGTGTAGCATGAGTTGTTTACTAGTTTGAGTGTACATTTGTTACATGAAGGCAGTTGATTAATCCTAGGGAATTTCACAATAAAATAAGAAATTCCTATCTTTTAGGGGCTAATTTTCTCAGGATTTACACAAGGAAATAAGAGGCTAAATGAGAAAATAATTAGCTAAGTGTTGGCGAGAGTTTATCATTCAATAGAGAGAACAATTATTCTTTTGCACGTTGTGCTCAGAGCTAGAGCAAGCAATTGTATTAGTTTCTCTATCCAACTAATTAATGCAAAGAGGCTTGAAGGGTTTTTCCTAGTTGGGTTCCCCTAGAAATCACTGTGTATTTTTGGTTTTGTTTATTGCGTGTCTATACATATTGTTTTAAATTGTGATTTCCATCAAATTTCTATCAAATTTCTACAAGAACGAGTCAAGTGAAGGTAGAGGAGAAATGTTTTTGGTGCTAAAGAGAATGATAGGGTGATGGGAGAAAATGACACATAGGTGGAGGTGATGGTTGAAGGAATGTTGGTATGCATGACTGAGAAATAGACACAAACAATAAGTTGTTGTTGAGGAGAAGGAGCCACAATGGTTTGAAAAGTTTTGTCAGGGTTGAAGGTGGAATCATTGAGGAATCCTTGGACTCCTATGTCTCATTGAATGGATGCAGCATATTCACTTGTGCACTTTACTACTTAGGATCTCGATCTGGATTGGTGGTGTTTGTCTGCAAGAAATATTGTAGTCCAGATTAGTCTGTTGTTGGGAGGAGAGTTGAAGTCCCTCCTCTAGTTGTCAACATCCTTTTTTAGAACAAATAAATGTTTATTTCCTTGTAAATATTTGTGTTATAATGACCAATGATTCTTTCATGTAGCATTCAAGTAATAATTTCTAGTTCACAATATAGCCAGGGTGACTGGCCTTCTAATGTGTTATGGTGATTATGAATTGTATGAGCTAGGTGGATTTAATCTCATTGGATCATTGTAGGAGAGTTGATGTATGCATGCCTAGTGGTCTACAATAACTAATAATTATTTTGTTATCTTATACTAATTTAATTATCTCATGTTAATATGAGTATGGTTGGTAGCTAATTTGTATTGGCAAGGTATCTATGGATTGCTTGATTATCCTAATACCTTTTGTATTATTTACCTTCATTTCTTGAAGATCGAGATAGCTCACTACTTTGACCATGGTTGCATATGATTTCCTTAGTAATATAGTTCACATGATATGTGTAAGGGACAGACTTAGTCCAGGAATATTGTTGGGACCCCTGTGTAAATCGTAAGTGGGTGATATGCTCATATGCACTCAGGGACATGATAAGGGTTATGAATTGTGGGCATATATTATTTTAATGGTTTCATAATTGTTTACCTGGTTGTGGATGGTTGCATGAGGTGCACCAATGTTGATTATGTGTTCATGCATGCTCATCCTCGTGATATGAGGGATCTACACATCTCTATGCTATTGGTATAATCATAGTAATTGCATGGCTCAATTAGATGTTATAAGCCCTCATATATGTTGTTGTAGTGTGTGAATTCCATGGTCTGCATGTTAAGAATCCCATGGAACCTGCATGGTAGGAGGCAATTTGTTTTAATGTGAATGTTATTGTTGTTGATTATATATATATATATAAGGAATGTAGTGTTGGCAAGGGATGCATGATTCTTGTGCATTTCAATGAATGGTATGAATGCTTATTCTCACGTCATAGGAGCTTGATGCTCCATGTTCAATTTTTATCCTTTCAGTAGTCCATGAATTGTTATTGACTGAGAGTTCAGATGTGTAACTATGGTGGATGGAATCCATGCCCTAAATTTTTTTACTTAACAATATTTTATATGGAGGTCATGATGACTTGAGACCATGTTAGGGAATTGGTTTAATGACCCCTTGAGACTGGTTTGGTGTAAGTATCATGAACTAAAGGTATGGGGGGGTGAAATCCATGTATGAGGGTCATTGGGCTCTATTGCAAAGTTTCCTTTATGACAAAAGAGGGAGAAAAATCCACTAAGTGTAGCAAGGCACTTGATGGGATTCATTCATGTTATCAAATTCGTAGATTTTTTGCTGCGCCATGGGCCTTGGTGGGGATTGATTGGTTGGTTCGGTCTCAGTAGGCAAGATCCATGAGACAAAAAGTATTTTCGTCAAAGGATGGGGAAGATTTTTGTCACAATTGTAGATCCCCAGAAGGTCTTGTGTCACAATTTTTTTCCAGGGCACGATGACATGGAGTCTCCATATGTGGGGATCCATGGTGAAGCTTATTATGACAAAGGGTGACCTTCACGCAGAGCCGAGACTCTGGTGGGACCTAGGATGGAGGCATAGGTGGAAGTATTACATGGAATAGATGTTGACATGGAACACAAATAACGTGACATGTGGAAGGCAATAATGACCTTGTTGAATGGCCTTGTGGCCTATAACTAAGTGACATGTGGCACATTTAAAGGGGACCATGTGGCAGATTGGCATCATCACAGGATGACATTAGCATGATTTCATCATGGGTCATGGACCTTAGGAGGTTAAAGTGTGCAATTTAGGGGACAAGCTATAATTAATAGAGCCAAGGAATGGGGATTTTTTTTTTGATCTTGGGGATTAAGAAAAACGATAGCTCCCGTTGTTGTGCGATCCGTGTTGGCCCTCGATTTTGGTCTTATTTTTGTTAAAGAAACTTACTTAATCCATCTATTTTCCACTATAACCATCCCATTTTGATGTATTTCATGTCCATTCAGGTATTTAATTTTAATTTTTCAAATTCTAAAGTTTTTATGAAAATTTGATTTCAAGTGCAAATATTGACAGATTCAGAAATTCTTGTAATAGCTATATGGATGACATGTTTGCAGGACACTTAGGCACGAGTTTGATGCATGGATGGACGGCTTGGGAACTCGGACTGAGCCAACTCTACTTGGTTTTATCATAACAAACTTTATTAGGCCCATTTAGTGCTGGTCAACCATGACTAGTCGCTCAAAAAATCCATAGAAATAGAGAAGTTTTGAGATTTTATGGGATTGACCATATTTCTTGGGATGGGATTGATGTATTTGACTTAGATAGGTGAATATGAGTAGATATGTTTGTTAGAAAGATTATAGATCAGTTTGTTTCACAAAACTTCTATTTAAAGCCAAGACTTTGATGGCTTAAGGAGTGACTTTTGTATAATTTCATGTTGAGACATTTTGGAGTTAAAAGCTAATTTGAAGAACCAGTCCTACTACTCTTTTGCTGTTAAATAATTTGGATGTGTGACTGAATTTTAAGCTTCTGATATCAATCTCCAAGTGTGCAAAGCAAGGGTGGAGGGCCCCCATTCCAAGCTAAGTACACTTATTTGTTTAGACTAGTTTAATTTTCCATAATCTGGTTATTGTAGAACTTGTTTACATGCTTTGTTCAGATTGGTTTATGGTTAATGTGTGATGATTGATTTCATTAGATCTTAGTTTATTCATCACTTTAGTAAGTTGGAAAAACAAAGTGCTCAAGTTGATCACTCCTTCTGTTAATTTGGTGAATTGTAACTAGTTTTCCTTGATTACATGCAAGCAGGTTTCATGTGTATTTTTAGTTTTTAATTGATAGCATTATGGTGAATGAATTATGATGGAAAATACCAAAGGTCTCTTAAGTTAGGAGCCTTCCTTCATTAATTATTTTTCCATCTTAAGCTATTAATTTATGATTTTTGTTCATGAAGTAACAATTGAGGAAGAATTGGACCTCTTAGGTTAAGAGCCATTTCAGATTTCCCTCTTTACAAAGTGAATTGGAATTGTTAATAGGTTATATTTGTAATATGCACTTCTTTAGTTTTTGAAAAACTTGTCTTTCAAGCTTGATTACATCCGATATTCATATATAGTGGACTTGCCTTCAAGTATTACCAACCCAGATTGATGAAGAATATCTGTGCTAATTTGTGTGAATAAATTAGATTAACATTTTGGCGCCGTTGTCGGGGAGGCAAATATCGGCATAGTCAATAGGAAGATAAGCAAAAGCTCTAAAAATCTCATAAAACAAAAAAAACAAAAAAAAATTAGTTACGTTTCTTTTAGTTATGTTTCTTTATGCCTAGATATAGAGATCCTCAAGGTAGATTTATTAAAACCCCCCCACAAATAGAGGTAGGACCATCCAAGCCAACAACACCAGTTACTGGTAATCCAACAATTGAGGAATTGGAAGAAAAACAAAGAACTGGACAAAGGTTAACTTAATTGAGAGACAAACTTTGTTAGCTTGCGAGGAAAAAAGAAAACAATTATCAACTTCAGGAAAACAAAAAGAAACTGTTAGGGAAAGACAACCTATTCTTGAATCTATAAGTCAACCTGTCTTTGAACAACCTGAACCTCAAATTGACATTGAAACAATCAAATCTATGATAGAAGAGGGACATGGATCTGTTATTCTTACTCCTGAACAACGACTTGAATATGAGAGACAACAAAGAGAATGGAGAAGACAAAGAGAGGAAGAGGCAAAACAAGAAAATGATAGAAAGATAGAAGAGGATAGGAAAAGACAAGAAGAAGGTGGTGATCAGGAAACTACCTTTGGCTTTCCAATAATAGATACAAGTGCAATATTAGGAGAAGAGGTGAAAATGAAAATATTCCACCTTTTGTATTGTCAAATTTTGATGGAATGTCAATAGAAGATCCTGATTCTTTCATGTTTAAATTTGATATCCTATGTAGAACATAAGGATACACTAATGACACACACAAACTTCATCTCTTTCTTGCTACATTGAAAGCAGCAGCCTTAAAAATGGTTCATGGGTTTAGGAGAGCAAACAATAGCTTCTTGGGATGATATGAGATCAGTCTTTCTTAAAAAGTATCAAGCCTATTCTAGGCCTAGGGAATCAAAGGAAGATGTTTTCAGAATGACACAACAAGAGGAAGAAAGTCTAGAAGAATACTTAGAAAGATTTGCATATAATCTACAAAAATCCAAATAACGCTCTCTAAATCAAGAAACTATTCGAACAATCTTTCTCAAAGGTATAAGAGATGAATATCTTGACATTATGAATGTGATGGGCAAGGGAGATATTTCAAATTTTCCATTTAATGAAATTGATGAATTATGTCAAAAATACTCTAGAGGAAGACCAAAATCTGGAAAGAGAGATGGGAGTTCAAAAGCAGCAAAATTAGCAACAGCAGAAGTAACGAGAACAGAAACAGGAAGCTTGTTAGAAAACTTCAAAACTAACCTCCTAAGTACATTAGGAAATCAGGTAGATGTTCTAAAAGAAAATAAGAAGAAAGAAAAACAAGAACAAGCTTTAGCAATCTTTTGTTCCAAATGTAGAAAGAAACATCCATTAAGAGAATGTCCTTTGAATAGTGTTCAAGTATGTGGTCTTTGTACAGAAAACCATTCAACAGAAAATTGTCTAAGGTTGAAAGAATTACAAATGAATCCAATGGAAGAAGTGCAAGGAACAGAAGGTTTCTATTATGTGGCACCATGAAGACCTTGGCAACCAAGGCTCCCTCAACAAAATTTGCAACAGTCCCCTCAACAAAAATATCCATATCCGCCCCAAAATTCTTGGAATACTCCAATGCCATGGCAAGCTTGGCCTCCAAAACAATATCCAAACCAACCTGTACAAGGATGGAGAGGATATGCTTATGGAAACTAGCCACCTCAACAATACCAACAATAATACCAACAACAATATCCACAGTCCATGCCATTTCCGTAACAAAATTCTACATATCCGCAATCCATGCCATTTCCACAACAGAATTCTCTGCCATTATTAACACAACCACAACAGTTACAACTACCTTCAAACCAGCCTAGACCAACTCAATTACCAGCCCAACCAGTGGCAAATCCGAACAATAAGATGGATAAACCTGCATACACAGTAGAAGAAGTGGCATATTTTTCAACATATTCTATTCTTCCTATAAATGATGTCCATTTAAGGTCTGGAAGGGTGCTTACAAAGGATTCTCGTCCAATCATAGAAGAGCCAATTGAGCAAGGAGAACAACCTGAAACATCACAATTTGAAACACAAATTCAGAAAAGAAAAAATATTATAACTCAAACACCACCCTATCCTGAGAGGTTAGTAGAGCAACAAAAAGAAATGAACCTTCCTGAATTTGATATTCTGGATTAATTGAAAAATGCTTATGTAAAAATTCCTTTATTGAAGGCAATCAAAGAGATACCAATATATGCTAAAACAATAAAGGAATTATGCATTAAGAAAACTGGTAAAAAGAAGAAGGATCCTACTACAATCCAAGTCATTGGCAAATTAGCAAGCCTCATGTCAACACAAACAATGGTAGAGAAATATATTGATCCTGGTATCCCTATGGTTACTATTTCAATAAATAATTTCTCAGTTCCAAACACATTAGTAGATTTGGGAGCCGCTATAAATCTAATGACTATAGAGACAATGAAAAATCTGCATTTAAACAACATTAGATCAACTTCTATAATTCTAGAATTAGCAGATAGATCTAAAGTTGTACCAGAAGGAATACTAGAAGATATCATAGTCTCTTTGGATTCATGGGAGTATCCTGTTGACTTCCTTATCTTGCAGCCAAAAACAAATTTGGGAGGACATCCTCTAATCTTAAGCAGAGCATGGCTAGCCATGGCTGATGCCTTTATAGGATGCAGATCTAGAAGTATGATTATTTCACATGGAGATGAACGGAAACACATTACACTCTATTCACCTGCGCAATCATCTTCTTTAGAATCAATACTTGAAACTCAAGAACAACAGCAAACTAAATCAATTTTAAGTATAAATCAAGTCTTTGACCTTAGAGAAGAAGAAGAGAATGAGGATTTAATGGATCTTTTCATCTCAGAACCAAATATTTCAAAGCAGCTTAGAGAGATTCAATATGAAGCTGCAAGTAATCTCTTGAATCAATGTTTTCAGGAAATATGTACAATTCAATCCTTGCGAAGTTCTTTTACAAACATTTTTCCTGTAAACACAATTACCAATTCAACAACAAAAACAATTGAGATATATGCTGGAAAATATTTGAACATTGGAAACCATTTGCAATCGTCACAAGAACAAGAGGTAATTGCATTGTTATGAAAATATTCAAAAGCTTTTGCCTGGGATTATACAGACATGCAAGGAATCCATCCAAATACATGTATCCACCACATCTATACAGATGATTAGATCAAACCAGTAAGGTAGCCTCAAAGACGAATGAATCCCATGATGAAAGAAATAGTGAAGGAAGAACTGTAGAAATTGCTTAAAGTTGGGTTCATCTATCCTATTTCAGATAGTCAATGGGTTTCTCCATTGGTAAAAGTACCAAAGAAAAACGGGAAGTGAAGGATATGTGTAGATTATCGGGAATTAAACAAAGAAACATTAAAAGATCATTTCCCGCTGCCATTCATTGACCAGGTTCTATACTCATTAGCTGGAAAGAAATTTTTCTCCTTCCTGGATGGGTTTAATGGGTACAATCAGATTAGAATAGCAATAGAAGACCAAGACAAAAAAAGATTCACCTGCCTATGGGGAACCTATGCATATAATGTCTTGCCATTCGGGTTATGTAATGCACCTGCAACTTTCCAAAGAGCAGTGCTTGCAATATTTGCTGATCTAATCCATGAATGTGTAGAAGTTTATATGGATGACTTCACAGTATATGGAAACACATATGATGATTGCCTCAACAATCTTGAGAAAGTTTTAAAGCGATGCATAGAAACAAATTTGTCATTGAGTAACAAAAAATGCTATTTGATGTTGACAGAAGGTATAGTTTTGGGACACCATATTTCCGCTTCAGTAATTAAGGTGGATCCAGCAAAAATACAAGTCCTTGTGAATTTAATGCCCCCTACAACACAAAAAGAGGTAAGGAGTTTCCTGGGTTATGCAAGCTACTATAGATGATTCATAGAAAACTTTAGTAAAATAGCCCAACCTCTATTCAAGTTATTAGCAAGAGATGTTGAATTTCAATGGACAAATCACTGTCAAAATGCATTCCAGATATTGAAAGAAAAACTATCAATTGCACCCATTCTTCGTGGACCAAACTGGTCTCTGCCATTTCATATTTCAACTGATGCATCTGATACTGCGATAGGTGCATCACTTGGGCAGAAAGAGAACCTGTTCAATTATGCAATATACTTCATAAGCAAGAACTTGACACCTGCAGAATTGAACTATATAGTCACAGAAAAAGAAATGCTAGCTATAGTACATGCAGTAAATAAATTCAGGCATTATATAATGGGATACCAAGTATTTATTCATACATATCATTCAACAATAAAATACTTAATGAATAAATCTATCACCAACGGGAGAATAACAAGATGGTTACTGTTAATGCAAGGATTTAACATCACAATTTAAGATCGACCAGGTAAAGAAAATCAACTAGCTGACTTTCTTTCACGAATACATTCACCCAACGATCCAAATCCAGTTGCAGATAACTTTTCGGATGAGCATTTTTTTGCAATAGTAGTAAAAATACCATGGTTTTCCGACATAGCAAACTATCTATCTTCTTGGAAATTTCCAACACAATTCTCAAAGAAACAAAAATGAAAAATCATTAAAGAAAGTTCTAGATATAGTTGGGTAAATGGCGATTTGTTTTATACGGGTTCAGATTTAATAATAAGAAAATGTGTGAGAGAGGATGAGATATTAACAATCCTAAAAGCATGTCATGATGAACCATGTGGTGGTCATTTTGCAGACAAACAAACAGCCTACAAGGTGCTGCAATTAGGCTACGACTGGCCAACAATCTTCAAAGACTCCAAGGCATACGTCAAGCGGGGTGACAGCTGCCAAAGAACAGGGAGACCAATAGTATCAGATGAGATGCCACTTAAACCACAGATTCTAATAGAACCATTTGAGCAATGAGCTCTAGATTTTGTGGGACCAATAAATCCACCATCAAATGGCAAAAGGTACATCTTGGTATGTACAGATTACGTCACCAAATGGGTGGAGGCAAAGGCAGTCACCAAAGCAACAGAAAATACAGTGGTCACCTTCCTCTTTGAAGAAATATTTGTAAGATATGGAGTGCCAAGACAGATTGTAACCGACCAAGGAGCACAGTTTACTTCAAAGCTTGTACGAGATCTTACAGAAAAATATAAGATAAAGCACATAAAATCCACGCAGTATCATCCTCAGGCAAATGGACAAGTGCAAGCAACAAACAAAGTCCTAGAAAACATAATGACCAAAACAGTACAGATGAATAGAAAGGATTGGTGATAAAAACTAAAGGATGCACTATGTGCATACAGAATCACATGGAAAAACACAATTGGATTTAGTCCATACTAGTTAGTGTATGGAAAAGAGGTCTTACTACCCATAGAGTTTCAGATACATACATATAAATTGGCATCTGAACTAGGACTAGAACTGTCTGAAGCACAGCAACAGTGGATAATGGAATTAAATCAACTAGATGAACATCGCCAGCAAGCAATAGAACATACAACATTAGTACAACAACAACGAATGAAGTGGCATGACAGATTCATCAAGAAAAAGACATTCAACAAAGGAGACTGGGCACTACTGTTCGACTCCAAATTCAAAGGTTTCAAGGCCAAATTCACAACACACTAGTTAGGGCCATATGGGATAGAAGAAATCATTGATAATGGAGTTGTTCAAATCAAGACAATTGACCAGGAATCTACATCATTTTTTGTAAATGGACATAGGCTCAAAGTTTACAACAAGCCAATTGACAAAGAAGAATTCATGAAATAGCTGATACAAGGAATAGAACTGGAAATAATGGCACACCAGACCCAGCCATCTTCCAGTGCTATAGAAGAATTAAAAAAAAAACAATAATAATAATAATAAAATAAAACTGTTTGCTAGTAAAAACCAGGAAACTGGCGCCAAGCAAACAACAATTCATAGAGGAAAACCAACATGTTTTGGACTGTATGAATTCACTTTCTTGTTCTATTTTTATCACAACTTTGATTTGCAGGATATCCTCCACACAAGCATGACTTGAGGACAAGTCAAATATCAAGCAAATGGGAAGGTCGCACAAGAAATTTAGTTGTGCAGCTGAATTGATGACGAAACTTGTATTGTTCACAGTAGGGACCTGAAATATGAGCATAAACATGTACATATTGCATAAAAATGTGCATGGCAGAGGGACCTGAAAAATTAGCAGAAAAAAGTATATATTGCATAAAAGTGTGCATGATAGTTGCGACCTGAGTTATGAAATCATTGCAGAGGGACCTGAACAACAACCAGCGATTCAAGAACTAGAACCAATGAAGAATGTAAAATAGGAAGCAGAAATAAATTCTATCTTTCAATTTATCTAAGACATTTGATCAAAAGACTTCATCCAGCTTGTAAATAATAGTAGACATCATCCAATATTATTAGGGAAGTAAAGTACAAGTATAGTAAGTACACTATTTTGATCTTGTGAATTCAATTTTTTTTAGAAATTTTTAGTCTTTGTTAAATTGAGATTAGTACCTGAAGTATTATATATATATATATTTCCATTCTCTCCACCCATTATCCTAAGTATCATATCCTATAACCCTTAACCATAACCTTGTACATCCTATATTCATTTCATATTCATGACCTTAAGTCTATACCCCTAAGTATTTTTCCTCAAAAGCAAAAAGGGATCAAAAGAGTGCAACATGATGGTACCTGCGCAAACAACCCAAACATTAAATATGGAGATAATTTTAAGCATTACCTAGGTGGTCATTTTAAAATTATGAGAAATATTTCAAAAGGAAATACGTGCGCATTTTTAAAAGGACATAAGAAAGGTAATAAAACATTATATGCGCATTTTGAATAAAAATACAACAAAGAAATGTATTGAATACCATATGCGTTGTATTAAACATAATATTTTTGCGCATAATGAAAGTGGCAAACAAGGATATGATGTTAGGCGGGCTTGCAGTAATATAATTGCATAGTATGGCGGAGTAATATGATGTTAGGCAGGCTTACAATAATATGATTCCATAGTATGGCGCCGACAGTAGGGTTCATGAGTTTGAAATCGTGGATGTGGCATGAACGAAAACAGAGTAGTGATGTGGTGGCAGGGTTGTAAAACAATATCATTAAATTGCAAGGCTACTACGTTGAAATAATTCAATGGAGGATGTGTTGCCGGGGCTGTAAACTATATGGAAGGACAACCATGACCCGCATGCAAACAAGCCCAAACTTGAATCATGGAAATAGTCAAGTGCGACTGGTCAAAAGGACCAACAAGCAAGCATTAGCCAATAAGACATGCTTACGGCTTACTCAGCCAGAGCACAGTAAAAAATGTTGAAACGGTCAAGAAAACTTAAAACCAAAACTGTTGTGCATCTCAGAACCATTCTGTCTATTTCTAAAACGCATATGTATGCCATCATCGCCCTTAAAGAGCTCAGGAGAATAGTGGCGGAAGCGCTGAACATTTTGATAGAAGAAACGAGGGAAAAACATAAGTGATTTTGTGGAGATATAAGTAGGAAAATTCATGGAGATAGCGCAAGTCAGTTACCCAGAATCTTGGGAAATTTCAGGTAAGAATGAGATTTGATTTGCCTCCATAAGATTACAAAGGTGAAGTTGGGATTACAATCACCGAATTTTTGCCAGAACTGCCTGTCATTTAAATGTTTATATGTCTGTTTATGCCACCAGTGAGCACGCTAAGGCATTGAAACGAATCTTCAGGAGATATGGGTAATGAGGAGCACCATTAAATAGTCCACGAGTCTAACAAATAGCCAGGTAAATGCCGAAAACTCACCATGATTCCAGAAAAGTATAAATGCAAGGTTTAGATAAACCAACAGTGAAGTTAATGGAATGAAGAATAAATGGCCATGCATTACAAAAAAAGGGTATGTTCATAAGTGTAATCGCATAAACTAAGGTCTTGAATGAAGCACGTAATTTGTGTAAAACAAACAGTTGATTACACCTGTGTGGATAATAAGGCAGTTAGACCACATCTCAATATGATGCATGCAAAATGTGTAGATAAAACAGGGTATTTGGGTTGTATTGCGTATTTTTTTTTACACAAATAGAGCAAGGGTTGTATATTGCAGAAACAGAGGAGTTTTTTATATAGTGTTGTTACAACTAGGGCAGAGTTGAAAACTATTTTTGTTTTCCTTTCATACAACACTGAAGATTAGGCATGCATGATGAATTATATAAAAAAAATTGCCTTAAGAATACATTAAGAAATACAAAATTATGACATGATTATTTTGTTCTCTTATGTATTTCTTTTCCAAAACAGAGTATATTTTTTTTACAAAGATATATAAGGCAAAATGTTTGAATGTTTGGATACAACAAGGGATTAAAAGAGAAATTGTGTTGCTGCAAAAAGAAAAAAACAGAGGCCCAAGTAGATTGAATTAAGTTTGTGAATAAGGCAGGTAAGCTTCTATGACTTCAAAATTTCATTTTACAAAACAATATTTGTAGATTTTCATTATAAAAGACGAAGTTAATGACAGCAGCGGCATACATTCAATGGTTTTCAGAAACAATGACAACAAGGATAGAGCTGAAGTTTCAAATAGAAAACTGGAAAAAAGAGACCGTAAAGAAGCTATACCAAGCAGGACTGATAGGATTTTTGCAGAGATTTAGTGGCCACAGTGAGGAGGTAACAAGGGAGTTCATAAACAATTACAGCCAAGAACAAACAAGAGTAGGAAATGTTATAATTCCCCTGACTAAGGAATTCCTTTCACAAGCACTAGACCTCCCTATGATAGGAGAGAATTATCATAAAGGCTTGCATTTCAAGGAGAAGGCATGGAATTTCTTCCTTGAAAAGAATAGAAAAGGAACCTTTGATAGAACCAAAGGTATACCAAGGGAATGGTTCAATGAACCATGGGGCGAGTTGGTTCTAGTTATACAAAATTTTCTTACATGTGATAGGGGATATAGTGTTGCCCATCTATATCACATCCGACTCCTACAACACATTAAGGGGGAAGATAAGATTAATCTACCATACTTTCTCTTTAGAAGCCTCTTAAAGATGATAGAGTCAGTAAAACATGAACACAATCCTAGAGAAGCACAAATTTATCACCAAGGGTTGATAAAAATCCTAGTTGAATATCAAGTAAGATCACAAGGGATGATTTGGAGGGAGTTCATGAGTAAAAGCCAGTTCAATGAACAGATCAATGAGGGACAGAACAAGGTAGAGCAGGAAACCAGGGGGATGATGAGCTCACCCTTCTATCCCAGGACTAGAGCCAAAAAGCAAAATAATACAACCATGCAATAAAATGAAGTGTCCATCATGTCCATTCCTAGGAGATTTAGAAATAAAAGTCCAACTGAGATAATAGCAAAGAAAAATAAGTTCAAATAGTAGACACATGCTCAATGGGAAAACAGGTAAAGGATGATATTGAAAAGGAAGCATTGGAGAGAGATTCTTATTATGATGATGCAGCAGCAGCATCATTAATCAAAACTACACAAGAGCTTGAAAAAGAAATAAACTTGGGAAAAATCAGGGAGTTAATAGACCAACTAGAAATAATCTTGGAAAAACATTTGAAAGAAGAAAACCAAGCAAGCAAAAAGAATAATGTTAGATTGGTCAAAGAAAATGAAAGATTAAATGAAGAAATAGGAAGATTGAAAAGAAAGAATAATGTGTTCTCCAAACAGGCATTCAAATAGCTAAAAGAGAAGAACATGTGGAAGGCTAAGTATGAGAAGCAGAAAGTTAAGGCCACTTTATACAGAGAAGGACATGATTCGGGTATGGACTATTTGATAAGCGCAGCATAGCAGGAAGCATCTAAAGGAACTGCAACTACAACAGGGAATAGAAGATAAAAAAGGAATAAGTAAGCATGAGGACATGCTTGATGATCAGCAAGGGGGAGATGTTGGCCCTGGATTTTGGTCTTATTTTTGCTAAAGGAAACTTAGTTAATCCATCTATTTTCCACTATAACCATCCTATTTTGATGTATTTCATGTCCATTCAGGTATTTAATTTTAATTTTTTAAATTCTAAAGTTTTTATGAAATTTTGATTTCAAGTGCAAATATTGACAGATTCAGAAATTCCTATAATAGCTATATGGATGATATGTTTGCAGGACACTTGGGCATGAGTTTGATGCATGGATGGACAACTTGGGAACTAGGATTGAGCCAAATCTACTTGGTTCGATCAGAACAAGCTTTATTAGGCCCATTTAGTGTTGGTCAACCATGATTAGTCACTTAGAAAATCCATAGAAATAGAGCAGTTTTGAGATTTTATGGGATTGACCATATTTCTTGGGATGGGATTGATGTATTCAATTTAGATAGGTGAATATGAGTAGATATGTTTGTTAGAAAGATTATAGATCAGTTTGTTTCACAAAACTTCTATTTAAAGCCAAGACTTTGACGGCTTAAGGAGTGACTTTTGTATAATTTCATGTTGAGACATTTTGGAGTTAAAAGCTAATTCGAAGAACTGGTTCTACTACTCTTTTGCTGTTTAATAATGTGGATTTATGACTGAAGTTTAATCTTCTGATATCAATCTCCAAGTGTGCAAAGCAAGGGTGGAGGGCCCCCATTCCAAGCTAAGTACACTTCTTTGTTTAGACTAATTTAATTTTCCATAATCTAGTTATTGTAGAACTTGTTTACATGCTTTGTTTCAGATTGGTTTATGGTTAATGTGTGATGATTGATTTCATTAGATATTAGTTTATTCATCACTTTAGTAAGTTGGAAAAACAAAGTGTTCAAGTTGATCACTCCTTTTATTAATTTGGTGAATTGTAACTAATTTTCCTTGATTACATGTAAGCAGTTTTCTTATGTATTTTTGGTTTTCAATTGATAGCATTATGGTGAATGAATTATGATGGAAAATACCAAAGGTATCTTAAGTTAGGATCCTTCCTTCATTAATTATTTTTCCATATTAAGCTATTAATTTATGATTTATGTTCATCAAGTAACAATTGAGGAAGAATTGGACCTCTTAGGTTAAGAGCCATTTCAGCTTTCCCTCTTTACAAAGTGAATTGGAATTGTTAATAGGTTATATTTGTAATATGCACTTCTTTAGTTTTTGAAAAACTTGTCTTTCAAGCTTGATTGCATCCGATATTCATATATAGTGGACTTGCGTTCAAGTATTACCAACCCAGATTGATGAAGAATATATGTGCTAATTTGTGTGAATAAATTAGCTTAACAATCCGCGTGACCTAGCTTGGGCTCACGCTGCCCACAACCTCCCCCCAGTGGCCTCCTGATGCACCATTTGAACAAATGGACTCTTCAGATAATGGAGAGCGTCCTCCAGATCACCAACAGGAACCTGAAGATACTACAAATGCATTTGCATCACTCACTTCTGCAATGGGACCTCCAAAAAATAGGCCATCGGTAATTGAGTTTGTCAAAAGATTGGATGATATTCCTGAAGTCTCCCTTCCTCCTACTCTTCCTTGATGAGTAGCGTTGTCCCTTACAAAACATGGCTTGGTTGGACAGTTCACAGGTTTATGGCCATCACCCAAGTCTATTTAGAAATTGGTTGAAAGAAATTGGACTTCGTCAATCAAAGGGAAAATATCCATAAGGTTTTGTGGAAGAGGGTACTACACCTTCCATTTTGAAACAAAAGAAGACCGTGATTTAATCTTCAGGAATGGCCCATACTTCATGGACATGAGAGCTATATCTAAACTGATGGACCCCTGATTTTGACCCTGAAATGGATGTACCCAGTCTTGTGTCAGTATGGGTTAGATTACCTCACCTCCCTCTTCATTGCTGGGGAGACGAATTAGTAAAATCCATTGGGAATGCAGTGGAGAAATACATAGACAGATGTGAACCAAAGGAGAACATGCATGCATGTTCCAGGATTTGTGTAAAAGTGGACCTAAGGAAGGGCCTCTCGGAAACAATAAAAATCAAAGTCGGTCAATGGACACACATACAACAGCTGGACTACGAACAAATCCCTTTCAAGTGCAAGGTATGTAATGAATACGGTCATTTCGCAAATAGATGTTCAAAAAAGACAAAAAATGAAAATGCAGAAGAATCGGAAAATAAATGGGAACAAGTAAAACAAAAACAAAAAACAAAAAAGAAAAATCATCCACCAAACAACCCCTCCCTCCTTCATCACAGCCTCAAACTGCTATCGATCCGACCTCACCTTCACATAACGCAGAAATCCCATAATCTCTCATAAAATCTAATCCCTTTGGCCCCTTGGAAGAGCCCTCAGATCCCCCCTCATCTCGATCCCCCCCACATCCAACCATCTCCCCTATCATGTCCTCAATCCCTTGAAATCTCTGTTCCTCCCCACCCCCATCAGTGGATCAAATATTAACCAGAAATCAGTCCAAGGAGTCCCTACAAAGCTTTGAACATCAACAAAAAGTAGGAAGGAAATCTAACAAGGAGTTGATAGATGAAGCAACAGCTAAGGAGATGGCTCTAGGCATGCAACAACCAATGGATTCCTTCTTTTGGAAAAGTTCTGGAAATAATGACAAAACCCAAAATCAGCACAGAGGGAAAGGTCCCTAAACCCACCAAACAAATAAGTAATGATCGTGGTCTCCTGGAATTGTCATGAATTGGGAACACCCTTCAAAGTTAATGCAACAAGAGATATAATAGAAAAAGAAATCCCAGATATATTCATGATTCAGGAAACGAAAATAAGTAGCCAAGAAGCAGAAAAATGATAATAATAAAAAAAAAAACTAAAAAATTATGAAGGAACAACAATATAAGCTATAGGGGCCTCAGGAGGAATCTGTACATTATGGAAGAAAGGAAAATGGGAAATGATGCAAAAAAAGGAGCAACATTGGATCAGAACATACCTCATGGAAATAAACACCAAGTACCAATACAGCTTCATAAATATTTATGCTCCAAATCACTACAGGGAAAAAGAACATTGTTGGAGCACAATACAGGAGACTCTAAATGAAATCCAAAATAGAAAGGCAACTCACGGAGGGGACCTAAACCTGGTTCGAAATATTAAGGAGAAATTTAGAGGGTCCTACCATGCCGATCCATCCAGGGAGGCTTTGGAAACAATCATGGAACATAACAAGTTAATTGACATCCCACCAAGCAATGGGAAATATGCATGGAATAATAAAAGGGTGGGAAAAAGAAATATAAAAGAAATCCTGGACCATATATTGGTTCAAGAAAATATTGTATCAAGCTTCAACTCAGCAAGATAAAAAATTCTTCACACCACGACATCTGACCACAAGCTGGTGGCAATCATTATGGGAAAAATGAAAAACCAAGGGCCTCTACCTTTCAAGTAAAATCCAATATGGGAAAGCAATGAAGACTTCAAAAATTTAATATTAGATGTATGGGCACAAAAGGTTACAGTTTCACCTCATTTTGTGTGGGAGACAAAATTAAAACAATTGAGAATTGAGGTAAAAACTTGGGCAAGAGAAAATGAAATACAAACAAAAAAGGAAATGCAGAGCTGAATAAAGAAATGGACAACATGCAAGAGGCAAAGGAAAATAAAGAGGAGGACAAACAAGATTATCTAAAAGAAAAGGAGCTTTTCTGGGAAATTTACAAAGAAAATAGAAGAGAAGAAGAAGAGATGAGATTGAAGTCAAGAAGTCATTGGCTAAATGCAGGGGACAAAAACATAACCTTCTTCCACAACTTAATGCAAATAATAAGAGAAAGAAATCAAATAGACAAAATTCAAGTGGATGGGCAAGAAATTAAGAGAGCGGAGGAGCTGAACAAAGTAGCACATAACCACTTTAAAAACCTCCTGACAGCGAATTAAGAAACAACAGATTACGAGAACTTCCTTCAGCACACTAAAAAAAAGTAAGAGAAGAACATGATGTAGAAATAAATAAAGAAATCTCAGAAGAGGAAGTAGTGGCAGAAATATGGAGCTTCCATCTAGACAAGGCACCAATGCCAGATGGATTCACAATAGTCTTCTATAGGTAGCATTAGAAAACCATAAAAAAAAGGATTTCTTAAGAATGGTAAGGAATGTTAAAAAAAAAAAATGGGAGGCAGCACAAAATCATCCTATTTGGAATTAATTCGAAAGGAAGCCAATCCCTCAACCTTAAGTGGATTCAAACTAATCTCCCTTTTTAACTCCTACAAGATAGTAACAAAGATCATAGCAAATAGAATCAAGAAAGTGCTCCCGGAAATAATATTCAAAAATCAGGGAGGCTTTGTCCCCGGCAGGGAGATTATTGACAATGTTATTGTTGTACAAGAAGCCATTCACCTAAGCATACAAAGAAAAGAAAAAGGAATTATCATAAAACTAGATATGGCAAATGCTTTCGACAGGGTCAGCCTACCATATCTATTGGCTGCTCTAAAAAAATTTGGGTTCTCAAAAGAAATAATAGAGGTAATACAGGAATGCATCACGGACCTGTGGATAGCACCACTTATAAATGGAAGACCAAGTGACTTCTTCCAGAGCACAAGAGGTTTGAGATAGGGATGCCCTATATCTCCTTTCCTCTATATTATAATGGTAGAAACTCTAAGCATAGCTCTAGAAAAGCAAAGGAGAGAAAGAAACATTACAAGACTCCAAATCACAAGAGGAGTCAAAAGAATTAATCATTCTCTGTTTGCAGACGACACACTCTTGTTGGGAGGGGCCTCAAGCATAATTGCTAGAAGATATTAAAAAGTACTGGACGATTTTTTACAAGTCTCGGGTGGTCTCTTAAATAACACAAAATGTAGAATATATGGTTGGAACACCTCCCCCATAATCATGCAAAGGATCTCTCAAATTCTCGAGATTCCCATTCAAGAAAGATGGACTCACTTCTTTTACCTAGGATTACCCATCTCAAAAGAGAATCTGAAAGCAGAACTATGGATAAAACAAGTTGAAAAAATGAAAGACAAAATCCAAAAGTGGGGTATGATGTGGCTTAACATGGTAGGCAGGGTTATTCTGATTAAAGCCTTACTCACGACACTCCCAATTTATCAGTACGCTACAATTCTAGCACCGACAAGTGCCCATAAGCAAATGGAACAAATAATAAGAGGCTTCCTCTGGCAGGGAGGGAGACAAGAAAACAAAAAGTTTAGTATGATAAAATGGGAGCAAGTCACATTACTGTATGAAAAAGGAGGATTATCCATAAGACTTCCTGGCCTAATGAATGTTGCATTAGGAATGAAAATTATATGGAGGATGATAACAGGCAAGGAGAGATGGTGGAAAAAAACTCTCACCACAAAATACATGAGCCAATCAAGAACAAAGTTACTGACTAAAATATTCCAATTAGACTGTGCACACAAGTTTGGAATCTTGTGAAGAAGATAACACCTCTAACCAACAATCATACTTCTAAAATTCCAGGCAATGGGAAAGCGATCTTAATATGGGAGGACAGAATTATGATGAAGGAGGCCCTAAACCTCCTTTCGGGCCACGAAGACATTCAAAAATGGATGAATGATAAAGGCTCGAAAACTCTACATTCAATCTCCAAATGGGAAGATCGAAATTGGCAAGAATGGCACACCCCAAGAATTCCTCCAAATCTGAAAGGTAAATGGGACAATCTTAGGCAGCACCTCAAAGGAGCAGCACCAACAAGCATTGAGAAAGAAGACACTTTTGCTCGGGATCTAAGCGAGGGATGTTACATAGTCAAGACAAGCTACACAACTCTACAAGAACAGCAGAACCAACACGATGGGGCTCCATGGAAGTCACTATGGAAGATTGAAAGCCTCCCTAAAATCAAAATATTCATATGGACCCTATTAAAAGGGAAAATTTTCACCTCTGAAAATCTCAAGAAAAAAGGGTTTCATGGTCCATCCAGATGTCCTATGTGCCTAAAGGAGGAAGAGACCATTCAACATCTCTTTTTGGACTGCATAGTAACAAAAGAGTGTTGGAAACAACTTTCAAGCCCCCTAGAAATTAATTTAAATTTCTCCAAAACTTTTTTGGATTTATTTCGAGATCGGGAAAAGGCATAGCCCTACTCAACAAATAAAAAGACAACAATAAACAGGTTCTAGAAATGTCTTCCAGCAGTTCTGTGTTGGCAAATGTGGCTTTTAAGGAACAAGAGTATTTTCAAAGACCAAACACCAAGAATAGGGAGAATTTAATAAAAAACTTAGGGCCTAATATCTGAATTTCTAAATACTAAAGGCATTACTGCAATTGATTACAACCTCCTACAACAAGAAGAAAGGGACTGGATTAGTAAAGAGACAATAAAAAACAACGGGAAAAAAAGTACCATGCATACTCATACAACTCAGAACTGGAAAATCTGATTAAATGAAGAAGAACTAACAAAATGGAGAGAAAAAAAAATATTGCTTGTTCTTTGATGGGGCATCTAAAAACAACCCAGGGAAAGCATGTGTGAGAGGTATCATAATGGACCCATAGGGGAAAGTGATGGTCTCCTATGAATGGGGACTGAGAGAAACTACAAACAACAAAGCATAAGTATACAACTTGTTAATGGGCTCGAGGATAATTAAAAAGAGAGCCATCAAAGATCCTTTAATAATGGGAGACTCAACGGTCATCATAGAGGCAATGGCAAGCAAAAAAAATCCTTCAAATTCAGCCATGAATAGGATATACAAATGAATAAGAAGCAATCTCGACAATGCAGGAAAGTTTACTTTTAAGCATATTCTGAGAGAGCATAATAAAACAGCAGACAAATATGCAAATAAGGAAACTGATAGAAATGAAGGAGACATCAGGGAATATGAGGAGATATACTACAAGTCAATCCCTTAGATCAAATCAGCCACCATGTGAAAAAATGCTTTCCTCAAAAAAAGACAGAACACCAACGAAAAGATCAGAAAGAGGACATCAGCAAATCAATGGAGAGATATTTCAACAACCCATTTCATAAGGAAATCATGTGTATCTCAACAGAAAATCCTGAGAGTATCCGTTTTCGACTTCAGCCCGAAGATCAAGGTGGATAAATATTTTATGTATCAGAACGGTGATGTGAATTGTCTTCTCCTCATCAACCATTGATGCAGAATTCCCTCCTTAAATAGTGAGCACTCCCTTAATTAATTTGACTATATCTTCGTCAAAAAGCATTCAAAAACACTTTTGTATCATTCCCCTCACACACCTCAGGAAATCCTCTCCACGCATTCGCTTCATCTGATCCATCCTCTGATCCATTCACCCATTTTTTCTTACTCTCTTCGTCATCTCTTTCAGTCTCCCTTCATAAGTGCATTCATTCAATTCACTCCTCTGTGTGCAAAGGATCAAAAGGAGTGCCTATTCTCCAGTGACCCCCATTTCCCTCACTAATCAAAGCACGAGCTCTACTCCCCCCCTCCAGTCTATAATAATAAGCTCATTGTTGCCTCTACTTCCATATTGCCACACCGCCTCACAATATCCGCAGTTTTTATAAATCCGAGATCTTCTCTTATCAACTCTCCATCAGCCATCCTTTTTAACTGCTCTATTTCTCTGTGAGAAACAAATAAATGAACAACCCATTACCAAACTAGCAACCCATTTCAACCCTGAAGCCTTCAGAATAGCCCATCTCAAAACTAACAGTACGCCCAATAGCAACAAGGAAGTCTCATAAAGTTCTCCAATATCACAAAGGAAGGGAAAAAAAAACAAGCAGCAGAAAGCAAAGGAAAAGCATATACAAGAGACACAGGAAGCACTACAAAATCACAGAGAAAGAGGATATAAAGATGGAATTTAACCCAATAGAGAAAGAAACTAGGAATGATGGTTGTGCCACCTGTAAGGCCAACAAGTTTATGATTAGCAGGTTCCAAGAAGCACTCCAAGATCTAAGAACAAAGATGAAAATCGAATTCGACTACCAAAAAAGGAATATGGAAAGCCAGAAAGCGTAAATAATTGCATTAAAAAACAAATCTGTGCACTTGGAAGAAGTTGTGGCCTACATCAAAAACTCCACTCTAAGCCAGGAGGGAGAAAATTTAGTCTGTCAAGACAAAAAGCAGAATTCTTATCAGGAGCACTCAGTAAACCAACATTGAGCATCTTCAAAAATTGCAATAGATTTATCTTATTATCAGGCCAATATGTACGGCAGTATGCTAGAATAGTTATAGGTAGCAATAGAATTTTGGGACTCAAGCACAATACTAGGGACTGCGTTCCCACTTTTCTTCTACAGCTTGACTCCAACCTCCATCAAATGTAATAGGAGTGTGCTCCTTTTCTCCTTTGGAAATACAATCAATAGCTGATCTTGTTAAAAAAGAAATAGAGCCAAGGAATGGGAAATACCTCCAACATTTGATGGGAAAATTAAGGTTGCAATTCATGGTCCCTAGGAGTTTCAAAGAGCATGTTTATAGGATGGGCCACAATTGAAGAGGCTGGGAGACAAGATATCTTCCCAACATTTGATAAAGAAAATTTGTCATTGTGCCATGAGCCTTCTCACTATTAAAATGGTTCAAGCTGGGAGAGATTGCAATTGATGGTGTTGGGGAATGAGAATAATACCCGACTGTTGACATTAACCGTCTCTATCGTGCTCAGAGGCTTGGTGGGGTAATTCCAAAGGACTAATGAAAGGGCGTGGAAGGCATGGTGGTGTGGCAGAAGCCATGGTGGAAGTAGTGGGGAATGTGGCAGTGCAAAATAGGCCAATGGGAGGATTCACGTGGCATTGCTTGTTGACATGGTAGGGTATTATTGGCCAGACTTTATATGGCCACAACTCTTTATCTGGGTGTCATATTTTTATAAAGTTTATATTGTTAGAAATCTACCAATGAACTAAATGGTATGGTGTATTCCAAATTTGATGTTGCTAATTTTGGAGAGGGAGAGGTTTTGTAACCCCATTTCCATAATGAGACCATGGAGGTCAGGTTAAGATAAAGTAACACCTCCCATTCAGCTTGGAAGGTTCAAGGGGGTGGGAGGTATTGTTACAAAGTGGTATCAAAACAGAAGGTTCAACACTAAACCTATGGAGATGAAGTTGGGACTCATAGGAAGTATGATAATATGTTGTAGTTAGTTACAAAGTAATGTTATAGCATCCAGGTTTAACACTTGGAGTAGATGGGCTCAAGGAGAAAAACAAAGGCCCTATACTAGAGCATGAGGAATCAAAATTTTGGAACTTTGTTATACAGTGAAATGTTTTCTAGTGATTACTTAGGTGTGCAAGTGGGTGTTGGTTGTAGCACTGTGATTGATGATTATGTGATGATTGCAGACTGTGTGTTATATACATAATTTTGTTGATATCAAGATTGTGAAAATTATAGAGATAACATATCCTGATGTGTTAGATTATTTTCTAACTGACTCTTAAGCTTTCAAATATCATGGTTGCTAGTCTTGGTAAAAAGTTTGATTTCCAATCTTGTGATGACATGGTTGTAATCACGATGAAATGCATTCTTGAATCTTGAAACATGTGACTGGCATGGATTTTAGATGTGTGAACAAAAACAAATCAACATTCTTGGTATTAGCATGACAAGGTAGTTACTAATTTGTTTGGGTTGATATGGCTAACAGTTGGGTGTGTGTGACATCACATAAGAGAAATCAACCGTAGTAAGAAATAAAAGTATGGACAACAGTATGGTGCAGCATAGAATGAACCAAGTCCAGCATGAACAATAGAGGGTAAACTCCCTTGAAAGAGAAAAAAACTCCAGGAGCTTGAAGGATGAGTTGAAGAGCTACAAGGAAGAAATTGAAAGGCTTTCCAGGAAGCAAAAATGGATGGCAAATTCGGGCTCAATTATACAAAAGTGCATGTCCAACATGCAAGATTTGTTGCAACAAGCCTCACCCTCAGAAAAGGAATTTCATGCTGACATGGCTAGAAAGAGACATCATAAGGCTGAAAGGAAAGGAAAATAATTTCATGTTGGCATTGTGAACAAGAGCACCTAAGAAGAGATTATCCTAACTGACAACAAAATAAGAAGAAGAGTAGTTCATGTGAACTCCAAGCACATGAACTAGCAGTGTGTGATGCAAAAGGAGAGGAGGGAGAACCCCTTCAAGCTCTTTGATATATATATATATATATATATATATATATATTGATGAAAGCACCCTCCATTAACTATTTCAAGGGATGTTAAAATTTTAAGGTTACCATAGAACCTTGGAAAAGACTCAGTCTAATTATGTGTATATGTGTATGAATGGTGGTGAAGGAAACATTGAACATCAGAACTCATGGGATTGAGTTGTTTTGGGTTAATGAATGTATTATATGTGTTTTATTTTATTATTGCCTTCATATCTTCTTTGTTGTATTGATTATTGACTTTGAGCATGGCCATTCTACCTTGAGTTGTTATTATATGTTGTTCATTGTGATATTTTAATGTTCTTTGTTTCTTATTTCTTCTTGCCTTTTGTGTTTGGCTCTTGATTGGTTGTTGAGGGTGGAAAATAAAGAAAGGGAGCTCTAGAGAAGAGTTGAATAAAACCCTACCGGAAGTGCAAGACCCTAAAGTAAACCTAAGCATAAGGTAATTGACGAGGGAAGACAGAGGAAGATGATATACTTGTCAGGTGGACTGGTTGGGTCCATGAGAACAAATGGATAGTAACATGACAAACGTGAAAATAGCATTAAAAAAATGGAATTTTTCTAAACTTGAGACTACATGAATGATATGTACACATGCATTCTTTAACTTTTGATGCAATGAAGATATGATGATGATGTTTGTTCTGAAAATCCATTGGTTAAGTGTCATCATAGTAGCAAGATAAGAAGTCAATATTTAAAAATATCATGGTTGTGTGGATGACATGGAGTAGAAATTGAATTTACTATGTTTGGGTAACACAAGAAGGTTATTTAATGGTTTTCGGGTTGAGTGGAACACCATTGGGCGAGTGGGAAGTAATGGCCCATCGCTGATAAGTATGTCATGATGATGCTCCTAAGAATTGTGGTGAGCATGAGTGAAAAATGACAAAGGCTAACAACTAATAGCATATGAACAACATGGATGAGGACATGTTCACCTAAATAAATTGTTGAATATTGCAACAATAGATAAAATCGGTTGATAGCATTGATGAGGCCAACAAGGTAAAAAGTAAAAGAAAAGGAATTCAGTGATAATTCCTTTGGATGAACTTGGAAACTATTGTTTTCAATTTTATGCATGCTTTACATAGATACAAGGAGGTTCTCTAACCTTAACATTATGTGAATGTGTTATATTTCAAGAACATGTTAATGATGAAATGAATGTATGTAATGCCATTGTATGACAAGAAAATGTTGTGAATCATTCTTGTGGAAGGATGATTGGCTAACGCTCATAAAAACATGATTAATATGAGAATGGCATGTTCGGGATAACATGATGAGGTTATCAAATGAGATCCCATGTTATGCAAGGGATCCATTGGGCAAGTGGGAATTCTTGTTATTAATTATTATTATGATCATGATGTTCCCATGTTTATATTATGTTTCTGACCATGAAATGTTGATTGTTGTATCAACAAGTATGCTAACTACTAATTGTAATCCTTGCACAAAGGATTGGTCACACATGCCACTAAAGTGCTATCTTGAGGATAGGAAACCACTAAGTGCATACATTTCAACTACTTCCACCACCTAAGTACCAAACAGCCACACCTACATTGTCGAAGGTGTGATTGAGGACATGTAGATTGCCCAAAATGTGGGGTTTCCTAAACCTGAGGAGACAGGTAGACTGCCCAAAATGTGGGGTTCCCTGAGCCTGAGGAGACTGTGATGATAATGGAGATTGTGATGGGAGTGGTGGTGATGGGAAATGGTGGATAAATAATATCATTGTCAATAGAATACTACCTAGATGGCCGTTCCCACACTTTTTGGGAGGCGAGTGAGGGGGGAGGGGCTTGTTTGGACTTGTACAAAAGACTACATGGATCTATGGTGAGTGTTTTCATTGGGGCTGAGAAACACTTAAATATTTGAGAATGAAGACAAAGTTAAAGATCACATGGAGCTATGTTGAGCACTTGCCTTAGGGTTGATAAATGCTTATATAGTTGAGATTGAAGATGAAGACAAAGAAGAAAAGAGTAAATCATAAAGATAAGTACCAATTGTAGAATTAATGAAAACTTTGTTACAATCTAAATTTAGTTTAAAGTTATGATTTATGGTGACTTGAAATTATGATCTAATATGATTTTATTGCGATTTGAATTGAATTAAAATTGCAAGGTTAACCTCATGAATAGATCTGTTGAGATAGGTATGCTCAAAATTAGTTTGGAAATTTCCCTACAATGAATCTCATAATACTAATATGTTCATGGTGTAGGAGTAACATCAAAATTCCCAACACGAGCATATGAATTTGATTGCAAGTTAAACAACAAAATATTGAAGATATTAGAGTATGCAACGATGTGCTGGAGTCGAAGACTTCAGGAACAGGGCCATTGTGGTGACACTAGAACCCGGTGATATGCACTGGTTTCCCATGGGGTATGCCATGATTAAAATTAGAGTGTTGAGGAAGGGAAATTCCTTGGTTATTAAGACTCTTCCTAAGTGAGGAAGCCTTGGCCAATGGATGGATCGCCCGAGGGACTAGCCAGTAAAGAAGGGGAGGCATAAACTTGGAAGGTGAGTGACTACACAAAAGAGGATCCGGATCACCCAAGGGACTAAGGAAGTAGAGAAGGGGATGTCAGAACTTGAAAATAAATTGTTTTAAAAGAGTCATGTGCATCTTGATTGGGATCAGAGGTGCATTGGGTGTGTCTTGGGAAGTAATGAGCCAAGAATGTTCCCTGAAGAAGCACTTAGCAACATGGTTGGACATTGGAGTTGGACAATGCTTCGAAATCCAAGTAAGCAAACAAATGATGTGCATTGAGATCACCGTGAACCAAAAATAGAAACTTGAGAAAATGGTTTGTTGGAATTATGATTTTGGTATGGCTCTATGATACAGGTGTTGTACTTGATGGCAACTCACTCAAGTGGCAATGATCTGTTCAGGCTCTCAAAATGATGGAAATTAAGAGGCTCGCAGGTGCATAGTTCAAAAGGTGCAGACCCGCAGGTTCACCATGCAGGAGGTGCCGTCATACCCGCAGGTTACCTGTTCAGAAGGTGCGGACCCCAGTGCACACACTTCAAGGCTGTGAAGCGTGCTCACGTGGGGTTTCTTATGTTTGGCTCGTGGTATTTAGCCCGCCTTTTCAGATGCTATGGTTTTGGCCCATGGTATAGGATCTATTTTAGCCCCGGTTTAGATCCCTTGTATTTGTTATTGATGGTTTTGTCCCATGGTGTGAATAAGGGCTTGTCTATAAATAGGGAAGGAGATCACTTGGTTTGATCATCTTTGAAAATTGAATATCTTAAGATCTGAAATTTTGGGTGATTGGTTTTAAAAGCCAGATCTAATTCAAGGAGAGAACTTAACTTAAGGTGAATCTATTGGCATGTCGTGATCTCTCGGGCGCATGAACAGATCTGTGGATCTGACTGACTATGGCACATTGGTATACTGAAAAATTTGGCCCTAATAAAAAGTCCACAGGCGATCCGAAGGCGCAGCGCGTGGGTACGCAGCGCAATCAAAGGCGCAGTGCTGTAAAAGCCGCAGTGCGGGGTACGCATTACAGTAGAAGGCACAGTGCAGGGCACACGCAGCGCAGAAAAGGATGAAGTGCGAGGTACGCAGGCGAGAAGAACGCACAGTGCGGGTCTACGCAGAAAGTCGGAAGTAAAGGTGCGGATCTGGAGAAAAGTTCGCAGAGCAGGAGAAAAACCAGTGCGGATCTGCGCAGTTCAGTCTCAGAAGAGCTACGGATATACGTAGGCCCCTGTTGGTGAAGTTGCGGTATTATCTTGAAACAATTGTTGATTGTCTTTTATTTATTGCAGCAGAATTCTGGGTTTATATTTCTGGTACTTCCTTTCTGTTCACAGCATTCTGAAGAGTTGGGTGTTTCATTGGTTCATTGTATAAGGAGTTTGGATGATTTACATGTACTTGATGATTATTTGATACTCTTGGATCCAGTTTGAAAATTTATGAAAAGTGGTCCTTGAAAGAAAAGAAGTAGGGGGTTGTAGCTCCCTTCCAGGAGAGACTGGAAAACGAGAGAGAGTTGTAGCTCTCTGCAGGTTGCAGCTTGCGTACTGGTTAAGGACTGCACTAGTACAAGATCATTGTAAAAGGGGTTTCTAATTGAAAGAAGATAGAGACATATTGCAGTAGGTGGTTTTCACCCACATTGGGTTTCCACCTTATATCTGGTGTTCTTTGGTGTGACTATCTGTTTTTCTTGTTTCATGCTCATTAATATACACAAGTTAATGATCAATAAATTAATGAAGGCATATTGAAAAGAATCTGATAATACTGATTCACCCCCCCTCTCAGTATTATTTTCAACATATGTCTTATCATTGCATGGCGAGGAACAAAGTTTGCAAGGCGAGAATCAGGAGCTTAAACGCAAGATTGAAAAGGGCATCAAGGAGGCGAAAGGAGCATGGTAGAATTTAGATCTTGTCCAAGGCTTCCTTGGCCCAACACAACACTTGATGGAGAAGACTCAACCCAAATTTCAAAAAAATTGGAGCACTTTTTGCATTTTTGAAATTTTTTGGCACAAAATCAGGAATTTCTACCCTATGCGCTGTGTCACGTGGCTCTCGCTTTTGCTAGGAGCCTCTAAATCACAAAAAATCAGTATTTTTGGATTTGTCATGAAAAAGTATGCTTTCCTACCTATGGCCGAGAAATTTGAGTAGGTTTTGAGCCCTCAAAAAGGTCAAAAACACTCAAACAATGACCTTACTATCCCTATTTTGACACACAAGGCGAAGTCTTGGGAGATTTGATTTTTGGCAGGACAAATGAAGGCCAAATTGAAAAATTGCGTTTGCGGTGGAAATTATACAGGAAGACCTTTCCAACAAGCATACTTGGAGCTAATTTGGACACCGAGAAGGCCTCCAAAATTGGCTCCACACAGACACTATGCATAGAGAATCAGGCGCGGCGCATAGAGGAAAGTTTGCCAGTTTGACCAAGTATTGCTCTATTTTTTGCCCACTTTGGCCAGTTTGACTTTTTCACCTTCTTAATGTCAAATTTGTGATGTAATTTAATGTACATTTATGGATCATGATGTAAATATTTCAAATTTTCACTTATGGAGGTAGATTCATTAGTTAAAATTTTGTTTGAAACTAAATGAATAAGTTCCCTTCTTTTTAGAGGCATGTTGTTCCATTGCCTTATTTCTAGTTCTCAGTTTAGAATTAGTTGAAACAGCTCCTAAATTTGTGATCTCGACCCCTAGAGGCTAGGATGAGTTATGCTTTATCTATATCTTGTGATCTTTCAGTCATTAGCATGGTTGAACTCTTGAGAAAGTAAGGAGCTTCATTGTCCACTCATATCAGCATTTTGGCTAAGGAATTGAGACCAGGGTTTGTAGCACTCTTTGGGATCCCTGTGGCATTTTGTTTTGGTACAGTGATTTCTTATGTACTTGTGAATTTTCTATGTATTATGTATGTCATTTTTCCTCTTATTTCTTCTCAGATAAATCAAACAAGAGTTTGAATAGAATACACTGAAATTGCAGTGCTCTACTTGAAGTTTGCTTTAGTTTCTTGATGTTTTCAACTGTTCGGAGAGGATCCATGGCTTCCCTTGCCCTCTTCAACTCCTCCTCTATCTAATCCATCAATCTCATTTATTTTAGAGTGCCAAATACAATTGTCTAACTTGCCCCATTCAGACCTCTGGAAGACTGAGCCTCATTCCCTGCACCCAAAATTTTCTTTTCCATTAGAGCCCACAAAAACATATCATTTTATTCAATCAAACTTTTTTCACCTATAGCTAGCCTAATATCAATAGTCAAAGCAGTCATCTCAAGCCCTTAGCGATCATAATTTGTTGAGATTGACCTGGAGAGAGCACTCTCCTGACCTGGTAGGGCTAGCTACCAAGTTGAGCGTGGTTTGATGTTGGCCCTGGATCCTACCTTTCTCAGCCTAAGGTAAATCTAGGCTCTAACAATGGTAGAGATCACATAGGCCTCATCCATCCAAGGCCCCAATCTAGCCTTGAGGACTATCTCTTTCCGTTGTGTTGCTTCCACCTCTTCTTCTTGTTGCTTTGCCTCGTGCAGCTTTTCCTTCTGCCACAACAACATCTACTGTAGAGACTCCATCCCTCACAGCAGCTTCACGTTGTTCTTTGACCTCTGGTGGAGTTGAAGGATGTGTCTTCATCTCAAGCTATGTAATTTTCAGGCTCAACTCAAACTGAACCTCTTCCATCTTGGTCTTCGCATCACGCACACCTGCAGCAGACTTTCGAATCTTGGCTTCACCGATGCTTCTTTTGGGATATCTAGTTTCGGAACGGTTTTGCATGCTTTGGAAACTACTGTAGTGGTGTGCTCATTCTTCTCCTAAACCTTCTTCCAGCGCAAATTTCTTCTCAATGAATATCTATTCGTTGTTGATTTTCTGCTCACTGATC
>APFE030698864.1:38294-49883 GCA_000404065.3 Pinus taeda | reverse complement strand
AATTTTAAATTAATAAATATAAATTTGACCTGGGTCCTAAAGTCAAAATTAGCCGTTATTTAGCCGTTGGAGTCTCTGCTCAGTCTATTTAACATGCTAGGCCGGATCTGTTTCCTCAACTTGTCCTAACGATGAACCACACTAGTTGGTTCGAAACACGTCGACAAAGGTCTTTCTATATGTGATTTACGCCGAAGCTCTTCTTACAACTATGATGAATCACAGAAGCCTCAATTCTACAAGTAATATAACCTTAGGAGTAAGAAAAACATAGAAGCCCTTACTGATAAAATTGTCCAAACTCAAACCAAGAAAACAATGGGAGCTCCTACAACCAAAGTGCTGCAAATTCTCTCTAGAGAGACCCAAAAAACTTTCATGCCAAAGATTGCAACCAATCTAAAAATTGTAGACATTACAGATGCCCCTGTCAAAATTTCAGCTGATATTCAAAAATCAGATGCTGTGAAAACTTCAAAAGATGTCCAAAAAACAACTGATACTCAAGCTTCAAAAGCTATTCAGATTTCAACTGCTTCCGAAACTATTCCAAATCAAAGAATTGAAAATAGTAAAGCAATAGACACGCAACTAGAAACTGAATTACCAACTGAAGATAAGAAGGAAAAAACTACACAAACTCCAATTGCGAAGAAAGAAATCATTCAGTTAGGCAAAACACAGACTCCATTTAATGTCCAAACTGAAATTGCCAAATTAAAAATATCAATTCCTTCAATAGAATTGATAAGAAATGATTCATACACAGCCCAAATCACTGAAACAATGAATATAGATGAAGGAGAGGACTCTGTTAATCTAAATGATGACCAATCGGAATTAATCTTTGGTTCTGAGGTAAATGGCAAACATTAACAAAGTGGTATTCCTCCATTCTACATTAGCTTGGCTATTCATGATCAAATCTTATACAATGCTATGTTAGATTCAGGAGCATTTCACAATTTAATGCCAAAAGCAATCATGGAGACACTGGATTTAGATATAACTAGACCATACAAAGATCTTTTCTCTTTTGATTCTAGTAAAGTTAAATACCTGGGCTTAATAGAAGACTTGTGTGTCACTTTAGTTCAATACCCAGGTAAGAGTATTGTCATGGATATTGTAGTTGTTGATATCCCTCTAAGTATGGAATGCTACTATCTCGCTCATGGGGAGCAAAATTGCAGGGATCTCTATAGTTAGACATGTCTTATGCCACAATTTCAGTATTTGGTCAGCTCAAAAAGCTTTATAGGGAAACTTGAATGAAATACACAGTCAATAGTACAGATAAACCACATAACTATCCTATTTATTCTGTACATTATGATATGGATTCTTTCATTTTATGTAATTCAAACACTGGAAAAGACTAACACAATTGTGAAGCAAGAACACAAAGAACCTGACAGTGATAATATATTTCATGAAACTAGGTGGCACCTAGACTTTGATGGTTCAGTGAACAGATTAGGAGCAGGTGCAGGAGTTTGAATTCATAACATGGAAAATAATTATTTTGAAGGTCATGCCTTTAGATTAAACTTTAAATGCACAAACAACATGGCAGAGTATGAAGCTTTAATCTTAGGATTGCAAATTGTAAGAAATCTTGCCAAAAGAGTTTCTATCATGGGAGACTCTGAATTGATCATAAAACAAATTAAAGGAGAGTATTCTATGAATACTCCTAGACTTAGCCAATACAGAGAAACTGTTCTAGATCTGATTAAAGAACTCCTTGAAATTGATTTTGCTGCTATTCCTAGGAAACAAAACATGCAAGCTCATAGTTTGGTTGCTTTTGCTAGCACTTGCAGATTACCTTTTCAACCCAATCACCACTACACTGCAGAGGTGAGAGACATGCCTATTATACTTGATAATATGAAGTGTTGGCATATTTCTTCACAAGATTCTCAAATCTATGATTTTATGAATGCCGAGGGAGAATTCCAAAACTGTAACATAGATACTGATTGTACAGTAGAAGACATCATAGATAGTGAGACACATATAAATGCTGTAGATAAACCCACTAAATTCACTAAAGTAGAAATAGATAACTTAGAAAAAGTAGAAATAGAAGAATTAGTTAATGATGATTCTGATTAGTCCCATTAGAAGATTTGTTTGATTCAAATGATGTAGCTAGGAAACCAAAAATGGAGCCTTTAAGATCATACATAGAGGAATGGAACCTAGGAACAAAAGAAAAACCTAAACTTATTAAATTATCCAAAGCATTACCTCCAGCTGAAAAGCTGAAGTACACAAGTCTGTTTAAAGAATTTCAAGATGTCTTTGCCTGGAGTTATGAAGACCTCAAGTCTCATGACACCAGCATTATTCAACATAAAATACCCATCAAAGAGGATCAAAAACCCTTTAAACAAAATCTTAGGAGAATTAATCCAGTCCTTATGCCATTGATTGAAAAAGAAGAAAAAAGGATGTATGAGGCACAAATCATAACACCTATTAGATATTCAGATTAGGTCTCTAATTTAGTTACCACTAGAAAGAAAACAGGAGAAATCAGATTTTGTGTTTTCAGAAACTTGAACAAAGTCTCACTGATGGATAACTATCCCCTCCCTAAAATGGACCATATTCTCCAGAGGGTAATAGGGTCATCCAAAATTCTATTACTTGATGGATTCTCTGGATATAACCAAATCTTAGTTCAACCAGAGGATCAAGCAAAGACTACATTTTACCACTCCCTGGGGTACTTTCATGTATTTGAAAATGCCTTTTGGATTGATGAACGCTGGAGCAACATTCCAAAGAGCAATGGACATAGCTTTTGCAAAAGAAATCCATGACTTTCTAGCTGTTTACCAAGATGATATCACCGTGTTTTCCAAATCAGATAATGAACATCTAGATCACCTAAGAAGAGTGTTCATAAAATGCATAAAATCTGGCATATCCTTAAGTCCCAAAAAAACACTCTTTTGGCTTGAAGAAGGTAAACTCTTAGGACACATAATTTCAAAAGAGGACATCAAAATTGATCCAGCTAGAATAGAGGCAATCCTAAACATCACTCACCCTAGGAACATTAAAGAATTACAATCATTCTTAGGTAAAATAATTTTTCTTAGAAGATTCATTTCTAACTTAGCAGAACTAATCAAAGAACTGAATAACATGTTAAAGAAAGATTCAACACTTAAGTGGACAGTAGAGACTAAGTAGTCTTTTGAGGCAATCAAAGAAGCCCCTACTAAAACACTTGTCCTCATAAGTCCTGATTCCAAAAAAGATTTTATAATTTTTTCTTTTGCTTCAAAACATACTATTGCAGCAGTCTTGTTGCAAAGAAATGATCAAGGTTATGAGAAGCCTATTGCATTCTTCAGCAAATCTTTGAGAGATGCTACACTAAAGTATAATATAATGGAAAAATAGGCACTTGCTTTCGTGAAGGCTATTAAATATTTCAGAGTATACATTTTATACTCACACATCATTGCATATGTTCCAAACTCAGTAGTCAAGGACATTCTAACACAGGATGGGCCTGAAGGAAAGAGAGGCAAATGGATTGCCACTATTTTGGAATATGATATTGAAATAAAGCCCACAAAACTAATCAAAGACCAAGGTTTAGCCAAACTCATGGATGAATCGATCTGTCAGGCCTTAGATATAAATTTGATTGGTGCTCTAGATGATCAGGAAGAGATGGTGACTCCACAGATCAGTGATGATTTTTTAGATTCACCTTGGTATACATATATCATATTTGTTTTACTAAATTTACAAGCTCCTCCTAGTTTATCTAGAACTAAAGGTAGATTCTTGAAAATGAAATCAATGAAATATTGTATCATAGACAATGCTTTATTTTGGAAAGATAATGGTGGCATTTTGTTGAATTGTTTATTAAAAGATGAAGCTGACAAAGTTATGCAAGAATTTCATGCAGGAGATTGTGGAGGACACCTATACTGGAAAACAACTACTGATAAGATTTTAAGGGCAGGGTTTTACTGACACACCTTTTTTGTAGATGTCAAGAAATATGTGACCTCTTTTCACAAATGCCAAATCTTTGAAGGCAAGAAGAATCTATTACCTTTGCCCCTCAAACCCATCTCCACAGAAATCCCATTTCAGCGATGGGGTCTAGACTTTATTGGTGAAATTCATCCATCCTCCTCAGCCCAACATAAATGGATTTTGACAGCTATTGATTACTTTACTAAATGGATAGAAGTCATCCCTTCTAGACAAGCCATAGATTCTGTCATCATCTCATTCCTTGAAAACAATATCCTTTCAAGATTTGGATGCCCACAAAAGTTCATTACTGATAATGCAACTGCTTTCAAATCCGAGGAAATGGTAGACTCCTCAAACAAAAGCCTTGTTAATATCATCAAGAAACTGTTAGAAGATAATAAGAAGACCTAGAACAAAAAGTTGGTTAATGCCTTATGGGCAGACAGACTCATTACAAAAAAGTCCATTGGTACATCTCCTTATCAGCTAGTATATGGAATGGACGCTGTTTTTCCATCCTCTTTAAGTGTACCAGTGATGAAAATGATTTAAGATTTGCAAGTAGAATCCAATGATATCCAAAGGAGCATAAATCAGACAATACATTTGTAGCAAACCAAGGAAGAAGTCTATGTCAAGTCCCAAGTGATCCAAGATAAAATCAAAAAGATTTTTGACAAGAAAACCAAAACTAATGATTTTTACATAGGTGACGAAGTACTCAAATGGGATTCCGGGAGAGAAGAAAAGGGTAAACATGGTAGCTTTGATTTCCTATGGCAGGGCCCTTATCTCATTTATGGTTACAGAGGTAACAACGCATTTTTCTTAAAGTAGTTAGGTGGAACAAATCTACGAGGTGGACCAATCACTAGTAGAATGCTAAAGGATTACTTATCCCCAGATTAACATTAGTTCAGTTGTTTACTTTGCTCATTGTACATAACATTGCAAAGTTTAGATTGGATTGGATGATTATCTTTTGAGGTTGAAGCCCAAAGAGGAGGCCCTAAGCTTTGAAAAGGTGTACCATCATATGTATGAATAAATCAGACCACAGAGAAGCAGTTATAAGGCAACCACATTCAAAGTTTCAAAGGCTACTGATCTTAAAATTTCTTGACATTTCACTAGGAAATGCCATCCCTGTGTGGAGCCACTGTTAGGGTCCTATAATAATAGGATTCATATTTTGAATTGGCTATGATCAGTATTGTAATATTGTACATACTTTTTCTTTCTGCAAAATGCTTTCCCATACTAAAAATAAAAAATGTAAAGAGGGTAAGTCCTAAAAGAAAAATCAAATGATTAAAATAAAATGATCAAAAAAGAAAATAAAATATGAACCTCACCAAAAAGAGATAAAAAATAGATTTTGAAAGTGATGCAAATTCAAATGCCACTACTTTTTTCTTTGCCTTGCAAAAATAAGATTGTGTGCAGCTTGTCAAAAATGCCACAATCCATGATGGTAAAATAGTTTAATCTTGATTCATTCATGCTTTAAATTTCGTGTTGATAGATAGAGAAAAAAAGATCTAGCCAAACTGTATAATCTTGGTAGATCAGTAGTTAGGTAGAGAATGAATATGAGCTCATCAGTTTAATTTGAGCCATTGGAAGTTATAAGGTTAGAATTAGATAGTTTGCTTATCAAAGGAAAAGAAATAAAGGATCAACAAGCTCAAATGCACCCAATGAATGAAGAGAAAATGTTAGGGTAAATAAATGGTAGGTAGAAGAGGTTTTGGAATGCACAAGGTTGCTAGCTCAAATACACCTTCATCATGCTTAAATCCTATGTTTCATGTGCAGGAGGAACTATCAAAGGAATGAGGACATTCACAAAAGTTGTGTAGTACTTTGGGTATTTACCCTAAAAGGTTCTATATGATTTTAGGCCTACATGCTAAAGCTTATTCACTAATATCCTCTCATTTCATTAAACCCCTTACATGTCTAAATTTCCTTCCACTACCCCTTCATTACTTTTCATTCACTAATTTCCCCTTCTTGATTCCAAAGGACCCTTCCCTTTCATTTCATCTTATTCTAACACATTTCCATTGTAAAAACCCTTTTCCTTTATTTTGACCCTTCCCTCTTCATTTCCCCTTGTAAAAATATCCCTACCCTTTCATTTTACCTTTCCCCCTATTTCATTTCATTTCCCCTAGTAAACCCACTAAACCCCCTTATCTTAAGTTTAAAAAGTGAAATGTATCAGGCCCCCACTGAAAAACCCTCCCCGATACCCTTTTAACTCAACCCTTATGTTATTTTCTAAACTATAGTCCCGCTTTATGTATTTAAACCCTCACTTTATAATTTCCGACCCTCACTAAACCTTTGAATACATTTAACCCGCCGCATTATTTATTCCTGGGCCCTGCCAACCACACCCCAACTCAACCCTTGCAACTTCGCCGCGCGATAGCCCTTCGATCAACCACCTCCAGATCCAACGACCCATAACCATATAGTGTGCTCCCATCATCCGATCGTTAAAATCCCAAAAGCACGCAAGATTCGTGGTTTTTCCCGACCACCTTTTTGCTATGTGGCAACCCCACATTATATCGCGAGCTCTAAAAAAATACCGCCCTTTACTCAAAAGCAGTGCAATGCGATAAACCGCCTACCAGTGTAGGATGAAACCGCACACTGTTCACACACTAATCTGACGCCCAAATGTTAACCGTTGTTGGTTAAAAACCAAAAAAGCTCCCTTTTCAGTGTTTTCACTGTTATTTCGTTGCAAACACCTCTGCCGACCAATTCTGAAGCCCAGAAACCTTGTGCAATTTTTTTAACCAACTTTACAACCAGAAGACGCTGCAGACTCCAATTTCAAGGAGCACATAAACAATTCAAGCCTCAGAAACCTCCGCTGCTACCACAGATCCCTGTCTGCACACCTAATTGTCGACTTTCTAGGTATTCTTGAAAGAACCAGAACGACACTGTACTTAAGCTCTGCATAGTGTTTATGAAAGGTTAATTAATTGAATTAATTATAAAACCTTGGCAAACTAAAAGAACCCCATTGTGCATCCAAAATCCCTTTTCTGCAGACTGCATTCACCCATCCCACTGTTTCAAAGCTCCTAACCCTATTCCTTAAGCCAGATAAACAATAATTCAATAGAATAAACAAAATTATGGCTTTTCAAAGAATTCTAAATGAGAAACCCCTGCAAACCCCTTACCTGGATGTTGACCACCTCCCATTGGCTGACAGATATTTCCAAATCAAAGACATAGTTTCTCCCAGCCATCTATTGAACCAAACGCTGCAGATCCATCGAAACCCAAAAGAAACCCCATTTTCCATTGAAAACCTACTTGAACTCTACTTGAAGTTGGACCTTCCCAAGAGGACTCAAATATTTCAGACTTTCATCCTAGAAGAGTCTCATACTCCTACAGACAGTCCTCCATACTCTGCCACTATTTTCTCTGAGAAGGCTAAACAAATTGTGACCATGCTCTCTTGTATCCTAGGATACACCATTGATGAGCATGCAGATGATCCTATACTTGCTTTTCTCTCTATTGTTTGCCCAAGCAAGCCTCTAGTTACAATTTTCAATTTCGCCCAGTTCTTGGTACACAGAATCCATGATCAATTGATCAGATTTCTACATGAAAGAGTATTCAAATACTCTTCTGTATTGTTCCACATGTTCCTATATTTCCAGTCAGATAGGTTTCTAGTCAACATCCAAAAGTTGGACTCTAAGGGCCATCCTAGATTAGTCATCTTTTGGACACCCTTAATCCAAAAATATTCCATTGTTTTCAGCTACAAGGAGTTCATTGATTCCTTTGTTCATCTAGTTGTAAATATGCTAAGCAGTAGCAACCAACCCAGGATAAGTGATGAGATAAAGAGAGTTTTGCAATTGTCTAAGAACAATAGAATATGAGACTGGTATTTATACCAGGACCACATTGAAAGTAGGATATATGGATGCCAGCTCACTCCTTATAAGCTGCCCAAATATCTCCCCATGAAGATATTTGCATTGGAGTATATTAGGTAGATTATAGATTCAGATGATGTAAATTTTCTATTAGCTAGGAAGAAAATATAGTTCAAGATAAAAACTAGCTTGGTCAATTTATGTGTAATAATAGGGAGGCTGGAGAAGAAGCAAAGAAGTGTTTACAGGAAATGAAGTTCAGCAGCAGTTTCATGTGGCAATATGACCCTTTAGGTGTCATAAACAAACTCAGACTCAAATTCAAATTGAGTCTTTTTATGCATGACTCCAGACAATATGCCAACCAGTCAGAATGGTTGGAAAATACCTTGGTAGATATGGAGAAACAAATGGATACTAGTTCCATTTTGCATACTCCATCCTTGCAGGACATGAATGTAAAAAGGACCAAAAGAGGGTTCCTGCTCAAACATAGATACAACACATGATAGATTTGAAATCATGTACAGGAAAAAGTCCAATCTAAATCTTCTCAATGAGCAAGAAGAGATAGTTGAGACAATTAAGACACTTCAAATATTGATACAGATACAGGGGTCAAAGAGAGCATAGCTCCAACAATTTCAGAGAAAACTCATCAACCTTCCACCTCTAATACTCAGAGTATTCAGAAACAGCGTAACATTGAGGTCTCATCATCAAGCAAACTAGTGGATAAGGAAAAAGACATAAAGGAAAAGTATAAAGAGATCAAATTAAGAAATGAGGCATTGAAAGCTGAAATGTATGCCCAGTATTTCAAACATACTCCTAGCAATCAAAATAGGTTAATGTCAGCTTTTGACATTAAAACTGGTAAAATGAGAATGACCTTTTTGCAGCCTACAGTCCAACAGCCTAAGTCATAAGCAGATTACAGGAAGACAGAATTTGAAGTTCTAGCCAGGGATGTTAACCCTATTGATCAAATTGAATTTCATAAGCAGGTAAGAGAAATGATATACTCAATGATGACCAACAGGGCCGTGAGTGTTCAGAAACTTCAAAATTCTATAGACAACATCACAACACAGTTTGAGCTAGAGAAAGCATCCTCACAGGCAAAGGATAACATAATCAAGTCACTAGAAGACTTGGTTTTTGAGATTGAATTAATCCAAATGACACCAATGTTGCAAAAAAGCTCATAAAGAAGAAAAATGAAGATATTGCTACTTTGAAGAAGCAACTGAAGTTACCTCCTTTTGAACATCCACAAACCAAGGAAGTTCTAGAGAGCCAAAGCCAGAAAGATGAGATAATGGACCTCATTCTCCAGTTAAATGCTCAATTAAAAGAAATGGAGAATGAAATGGACAAGTTAGTACAAGAGAAACATGCCAACATTGAGACAACTATTGCCACTGTTATTCCTACAGTTACTACAACAGTTCCTTCAACTTTTGCAGCTCCATTGCCCCCAAAAGCTCCAATGGCTACATCACTTCCAACTGCATCAACAACTACATCAGCAACAGGTTCAACAACAACAACAACTCATCCTAGTGATGAAGCAGCTAAACTGGTTAAAGCCATGGAGGATATGTCCATCCAAACCACTGAAATAAATAGGCTTAAGGAACAAATGAAAAGTCTAGAGGATGAGAAAAAACTGGCTCAAATTATGCATAAGAATGAAGCTCAAAAGTTAAACAGGTTGAATGAGAGGATACAGAAGTTGGAGAAAGAGTTGATACGGAAAGAGCCACTAGGCCAAGAAAAACAACTTTTATGGGCCAATATCATTGACTTAGTCAATGATATTTGGTCATCTATACCAGTGATATTTGAGTAGAATGATTTCGTCAAATAGGCCAGTGAAGCAATTCAAAGGGTTAGGGCCGAACTTGGAAATATGCCAGAAGAAGCCTCAAGAATAATCCAGTTTCTTAACTCAAAGAAAAAGTATGAATTGCAGGAGCTGGGAATAGCTGACAGAACTAGGACCATACCAGAGGTAAAGAAGGTAATCACCAAGAGGAACCTGATGACACAAGTTGAGGATAAATGCCAAACAATGGAGCTAGCAATAGGTAGGTTTATGGTGAAATTTGATGCTTTGAGGTAGAAAGGTCTACCTAACCCATTGGTAATTAATGACAAGTTAATGCCACATGAAAACTATGATAAGAGAATAAAAAATGTGGCAAAGGAACAAACCAACAATTCCTCCATGAAAGGGATGCCTATAGGAAAAGTCCTTTACCAGACTTTTGAGAACCTCTTTTACCTCCAGCATGAGGTAAAATATCTTTTTGTAAACAAGCCTACCTTTGCAAAATACACAGAAACTGATGAAGTCTACAGAAGAATGGTAAATATTAAATTACCATATACAGAGAGGGAAAAAATGAATGATTCACTGTAAAAATGCAAGGTAAACAATGAATACAGAGCGGTGAAACTAAAACAACAGATCAGTTAAGTCAAAGAGTATCAGATGAAAGAGTATCAATCAAAAGGCAGAGTAAAAGGACAACCAGCGTAGAGCAACAACCAAAGAGAGAAAGCAACAAAAGATCAAAACAACAAACAACAAATCAGTAAAAGAAGGGACAACTAGCCTTTTAGTCTCTCTAGGTGTCTCTATTTTCCTTGAATAATTCCTAAAACAGTTTAGGATATTTTGTAACTATTTTTTGTATAAATACTTCATAATTCAGAGTATAGAGTGTTGATTGTTGAACATTTCTATTGTCATATTCGTCTAAAACCTAAGGGTTTATTGTAACATTTCCAAGTTAGCAGACTAGATTGAGTAATAAAGGCATTTCATTATAGGATCCATGTGTTGGGCCACTTTAGTGAAGTATCTTTCATTTGTCAAATAGTTATTAAGTATTTCACAAACATACATATTTTTTCCAATTTGAATGAAATAACTGGAATTTTACTTCAGAATTTGTTTAAGTACACTCTTGTCTTGAACAATTATTCATTTTAATGTTTTCTTCTGATATCTAGAGTAGGGAATTCTTAATTGCTCCCTAGTTTCGATTGACCTCTTTCATTTCTCTCATTATCCGGTTCGAGGAATCCTTAACTGCTCCTTGACCCCGATTGAAAAACCACTTTACCATCCAGCCTAAAAGATTTGAATTTACTCAGCTACCTTGCCCTGTGAACATTATCTTTAGAGCTTAATTCAGTCATGTTTTCTTGACATTTGGACTCCATGGCCCAATGGTAAAAATACACTTATCTATCCATCTGAATCAGTGATTCCACCACCAAATCAAATCAAAACCCAATCAAGCTTAATGAACTAGCCTAAAATCAATTTATTCAACAAAGTTAAATCATAAAGAGAGAGCCCTCTTTGAGCATTAGGAAGGCTATATCTGTTAGGTCCCTATAATACTAGTGATTACCTCATTACTATTGTAGTTGTATCCCTTATTAATGTTGTTATGCCCCTATTGTCCCCATATTGTTATTACTGTGCCCCATTGAATCCCTCCATTGTTATTTTTGTGCCTTTATATTATTATTATTAGGTCGGCTGGGTTATATTGTGACTCTTTAGACTCCTATATATAGAAAGGAGGTTTTGTCATTTGAATCATCAAAGAATCATTCA
>APFE030698864.1:18979-33700 GCA_000404065.3 Pinus taeda | reverse complement strand
AAGCAGTCACAGAAACAAGAACTCGACAGCTACAAAATCGATCAATTTCAGAGTATCTCATCAAGTGGAAGAACTTATCCGTTGAATATTCCACATGGGAGGATGAGAATTTTATACAGAAGCATTCAAAACTACTCAAGCGTTGAAGACAACACTTTTTTGAAGGAGAGGGGCATGTTAGGTCCCTATAATACTAGTGATTACCCCATTACTATTGTAGTTGTATCCTTTATTAATATTGTTGTGCCCCTATTGTCCCCATATTGTTATTACTCCGCCCCATAGAATCCCTCTATTGTTATTTTTGTGGCTTTATATTATTATTGTTAGGTCGACTAGGTTATATTGTGACTCCTTAGACTTCTATATATAGAAAGGATATTTTGTCATTTGAATCATCAAAGAATCATTCATTTATGTAATGTAAAGGAGGTTGCCCCCTCGAAGAGGCTGAATTCTAAGGCGTTGATCTATCTTTTCTATCTTTTTGTGAGCTGGTTTCATAACAAGATCCTGATATCAAAAGTAGGGTTGTGGTTACCTCTATTATTTCTTTCATGGCAACTTTAGGGAAATTTTAGAGTGATAACAGATGTGGTTGTATCAGATGCAGAAGGAGAGCAGATAGACCTATGCCTCCTCAGATTGTAGGAGATCCAGGACCAACTTACTTCCATAGGGGCCACACAGGATCAAGAGTTCATGGTGAGGACCGCCCTGAATGCAGTCTCTGAGGAGTGGGAGACATTGTCCAAGGAATTTTGGGCAGAGCTGTTATTCTAGGATGGGAAGATATGTGGGAAACTCTTAATGGGGTTCTTAAGCCTAAACTTAGGAAAATTAAAATATTAATGGGTATTAATAAGTAGAATAAATGCAGTGGATGTTGGGCAGCAAGACAAGCATCAACATAGGTACCGATGTGGAAGGATCAATGTGATGTTTTGTGGTGGAACATTACTAGAGCACATTCCTCACTAAGAGGGAGTGTTGATTTGTGGTAGCATCGGATGTGCTCTAGCCATGAAAATTGGTGGAGAGACTAAAGCACATGAGATCTACAAGACCCATAAATGGTTTGGGGAAATTCCACTCGGTTAGAGAGATGTTAAAATAATTAATATTTTTAATGGGGTTCTTAAGCCTAAACTTAGGAAAATTAAAATATTAATGGGTATTAATATAAAATTGGGTGAGAATGTTCTAAATGACATGGATCAAGCCAAATCTAATCTTAGCCATTGATTAGAGACTTATTCTCGGTCGTTGAAGAATCAACAAGAAAAGTATAAGAGGAGGCTTGAGGGTTAGTTGGAGATACACCAAGATTGATCAGTCAGTTCAATTTTCTGGAGCGGGGTTTGCTGAGAAAATTTGTACCAGTGATCTGAGTTGCAGCGAGGGGTAGTGAGTACATAGCAGAGAGGCAAATATAGTGCCAGAGGGTCAACACAGTGATTGAGGAGGCTACGCAGAGGCAACTAGAGACTGTGCAGAGGATGAGGGGCCTGCGTGGGTGACATAGAGGGCTAGAGAGATGACGCAGATAGGCAGAAGGCTGACGCAGAGTGTTCTAGAGCTACGCAGAGGCTAGCAGGGTTGACGCAGAGCCTTGGAGAAGCGCTAGAAGCATTTTCATGGGGCAGACTGGTGCTAAGAAGCTAAATATCCATCTTCGAGAAGAGGTATTACTGTCGTGTAAAAATCTCTGTTGGGTGAGCTAGTTTGGCACCCTAGTTTTACACAAGAAATCTGCATAATAATAAAACCCTCAGAACTGTTGCATTGGTTTTCCTGCATTGGGTTTTCCTGGGGACGATTGTCCAAAAATAACGGTGTCCCTTGTGTGTTTGTCTAGTATTTCAGTTGCTGATCTGTATATGAGTTAAGGCTGTATTTGTGTTTATTTTTAGTATTTATATGAATAAATAACTTGTTAAGGAATAAAAAAGTAGGTGAAATAAACCAGATAATGCAGTAGGGATTTCTAATGGGTAACATATAGAAATTTCAACAATGACTGAGTCAACGACGGTTTCTCAATCCGTATCTGCTACCATGAGTGAGTCAACTGAAGTTGCAGCTACTTCTATGTTTGTAACTTCACCAGAAACCCATTTGTACGGTGGTCCTTTGGTGCCACCTGGCTACCAGTCACTTTTTGGAACATTTTATGGTGCGTGGACTAGTCCATGGACTTCTCCCTTATCACCTTCATCTGGAACGTTATTTGGTACCTCTTTGATGAACACCTCACAACCTATCCCACCTATTGCGCCGCAACCTTTTTTGGAGCACCAATATGGTTCATTTATCAGTGGATTAGGACATCTACAACAACCTACTCCATCCTACACTGGGTACTCTCCTCCTAGTGGGCAGTTACCTCCATATTCTCCTTATCTCCCAACATGGGGGCAACTTGTTCTTGGAATGTTTCCATCTGTTGATCAAATGCCACAAGTTGGTTCTTCGTCCTATTCGAGCCCTCTTCCTACGAGTCCTCCATTTCCAGGAATGGCTTCTAATCCTTGGCATCCCACATTGCCCATTCAACTTGGTTTGGTATTGAATCAACTCTCGACTTCTCACACCCCAGGTTCCTATCTGTCAACCTATTCAATCTATACTTCAATCTGCCCAAGTTTTACGTGAAGTAAGTCAATCTGTCAAGGTTGTATCTCAAACACAACATTTTCCACCAGTATCTGGGATCTCTCAAATTTCATCTACCCAACCTTTTCAAGGTGCGTTACAAACTCCACCACTTGATCAATTGTTAAAATTGGCAACTAGGGCCAAACTCCACGTGGATCACCTTATTTATGGCTTCTGATATTTTTCCTAGATTCCTCTCATCAAGAGGTGTATAATTGATCTAAAGATCATCCGATTCCGACAAGTATTTATGGAGATATGAATTTATTTTGACCATGGACAAATTGTCAAGGTCGGGCAACAAACTTATGTAGGTTCAAAAGGCCAACAGTCATGACTATTCAACCTCAACATTTGCTTATAAATACAAGGAGCATTCTCCTCATTTGGACAATTCAATTCACTCATATTCTCTCTCTCTCCTACGTATAAAAGGAGCCTCTCTCTCTCTCTCTCACACATGTGGCTAAAAGGAAGACATCCTAGAGCAATGAAGACGCAGAAAGAAGGACGCTAGGGTAGCAGGTCATCTCTTTGACCAGTGTTGACCAAGCGTTGACCTTCCTGAAGTGTGGATTGGGTGTGGTTGCCTATCCTAGGCAGGCCACAATTTTCGGCACAAAAATTGAGGTGATCTGACCTCTGGTTTGATTGGTATTGACTGCCCTAGTTTAGGGCTGCAAGTTGACTTCAGAAATCTGCAAATTGAATGAACTTTTTGGGTTGTTTCTTCAGGATGTTCGAGGACAAGTTGACCAGCAATTGACCAAGTATTTTAGAGGTCAATTTCAACTAGTTTTACCAAGTTTGACTTTTCTAATCTAGGGTTTGCTACTGCTACTGATATAAAATTACAGAATTCAGATTTTGTACTATTTTTCTCTGCTGAACTATTGAAGATAAAAGAATATTTGATCAAAAGGTTTCCCCGCATTGGGGTTTGTCCCTGGCTAGCTGCCACATCTTGTCTCTCTTGTCTTGGCTTATTTTCTGTTGATCATTTAATGTTCTATCTACACTTTACTTAATGTATATGTGATTGCTAATCTGTGGATAATAAGAAGAAAAATAAGTAAACTGCTCTAAGCATAGAACATACCATAATTTAACATGGTATCAGAGTTGAGGTGAAGACAAAGCCCAAGCAAGATTAAGAGCAATCACTGAATAGAAGGTTGGCAAGGCTATCTTAAAGAAATCATGGGGTCTTCAACACACTTCCCTGCTGAAGACAAACTCCGTGAGAAGTCTTACTATCATGGATGGAATATGTCTCTCGATCTAACATTAAAAGAGTAGGAAGTATTGGACCATGTGAGAGGCGGGATTGTTGAGCCTCCATCAAATGCATTCGTTGTTGCTAGGAACAAATGGACCTAGGGAGAAGTCAAAGCAAGGAAGATCATCTGGGACTCTATCGACAAGCGCTTGGTGGCCTATGTTTTCGAGCTGAACACCTCCAAGGAAATCTATGATAGACTGGTGAGTTTATTTAAAGTTAATGATGCAAATCAAGTCTTGTTTCTTAGAAATAAGCTAAAGGAAATTAAGAAGGGAAAATATGAGAGTATGCGAGCATATTTCTTAAGGATCACCGAGATCAATAACGATCTCTTATCTATTGGGGAAGTAATTCCTGACAGAGAAATGACACTCACAACTCTTGGAGGACTACCATTTGAATGGTATATATTCATGACTACTCTTCTCAACAATAACGTAATTCCTGGATTTGAGGAATTAATGGCTAGAAGCATTCAAGAAGAAACAAGGATGGAAGAGCAAGAAATGCCCATACTTAAAGGTCATCCCTCTGCCTTTTCTTCTCATACTAAAAGAAGAAAAACTAGACCAAAGGGGGGAAGAAAAGGACGATGTTACAATTGCAATAAAACTGGTCACTATGCAAGGGAGTGCCTTGATAAAAGGGACACACACCAGGATGATGATCAAAGTCCCTCTCAAGGAAATCAAAGGAATGGCAGGTCAAATGGCAGAGGTAAAAGAAGTGTCGGAAATCAAGGAAGAGGACAACCATTCAAGAAGGCAAGAAATTCCAGACATGAATCTAACACTGTTAACAATAAGCAAGATGAATATTATCTATTAGCAGCTCTATCTACTACTGCTCCCCCAGACTCGCTGGGAAATTGGCTTATTGATAGTGGTGCCTCAAGGCACTTCACGGGTTACAAAAAAGCTCTCTATAATCTAATAGAGAAGGAAACCAACCTGGAAATTGTTCTTGGAGATAATTCAAAATATCCCGTGAAAGGCGTAGCAAATGTCACTCTTCAATTGAATCATGGTAATACCATCCACTTACAAGATATATTATATGTACCTGATCTCAAAAAGAATTTGGTGTCCATTTAGGTAATGGAAGACAAAGGCTACAAGGTGGCCTTCAGCGATGGCAAGGTACGTGTATGGAAAGAGAACTTTAAAGATGCTTTTACTCTTGGGTTTTGAGTTGATTCATTATATCAGGTCGACAGAAGTTTGCTAGGTGTCATTTCCTGTGACACATCTCTTCAGTTCAAACTATGGCATCAGAGGTTTGCTCACCTTCATTATAAAGCTCTACCCGATGTAAGAAAAATGGTGACTGGGATGCTCGAGTTCAGATTAGAGCAAGAAGGTGTATGTCCAGGATGTGTTGAAGGGAAGCTCAAAAGGGGACCATTCCCCTCAAGCCAAAGCAAGACCTCCGATATATTGCAGTTGGTTCACTCAGACATATCCGTTATCATGCCTCTAAACTCCTTAGGAGGATATTTATATTACCTCACTTTTACAGAAGATTATTCTCGCAAGACTTGGATATACTTCTTAAAAAAGAAGGATGAAGTGTTCTCCTAGTTTCAACACTTCAAAGCCTTGATCAAGAATCAAACCAAAAATAAGATCAAGATCTTAAGGACTGATAATGGGACTGAATATGAATCCAATGAGTTTCATGACTTTTGCAAAGAGGCAGACATTAAGAGGGGGACTACTACGCCATATACTCTTGAACAAAATGGTGTGGCGGAAAGGAAGATTCGTACAATTGTGGAAGTTTTCTATGCTATGCTCCATGATCAAAGACTTCCGAAGTTTCTATGGGCCGAAGTTGTAAATACTGCCGTATATGCACAAAATCGATGCCCTCATCAAGCATTAAGTTCCAAGACTCCCGAAGAAATGTTCACCGGTAAGAAACCTGATGTATCTCATTTTAGAATTTTTGGAAGCTCGGTATATTTTCATGAGCCGAAAGAGAAAAGGAATAAATTGGGTGCATTTTGAAAGAAAGGAATCTTCGTGGGCTATAGCGAAAATACTAAGGGCTATAGATTCTATGTAGTTGGTCAAAGGGAAGTCAAGATTAGTCATGATGTCACCTTTGATGAAGATATGGCTCTTAGCAAGGTAGACAATCTTCCTACTTTAAGGGGATCTAAAGAAGTTGACATCGGGGAACCGAATGAAAAAGAAGATGAGACGATGCCCAATGTGGAAGAACCTATGGATCCTATTGATCCTCCTCCGCCAGAGCCTTCCTCTTTTAGGAAGAGGCCTTCATGGCTTAGGGGGACACTTGATGATGCTGAAGGACACATTACACCCCGAGGAACCTTTCGTGAAAGTAAGAGACTGAACAGGTATCAGGGATACTTGACCATCATGAGCCCGATCATCCAAAATGAGCCTTCGTCATTCACAGATGCCATCAAGAATCAAGTATGGAAGGATGTTATGATTGAGGAATATGAGTCCGTTATGAAAAATGATGTTTGGGATGTAGTCCCCAAACCCCAGGACAACGCAGTTGTCACTTCAAAATGGCTTTACAAGATAAAGCATGCAGTTGATGGAAGTGCGGAAACGTATAAGGATCATTTTGTCGCTCGTGGCTTCTCCCAGAAGGAAGGTATAGACTATGAAAATATATTTGCACCTATTGCCCGATATACCACCATTCGCTCGATCATAGCCCTTGTTGCTTCGCAAGGATGGAACTTACATTAGATGGATGTCAAGACTGCGTTCTTACATGGTTCAATCAAAGAAGAGGTCTATGTGGAGCAACCTGAAGGATTTGAGATTTATGATCGAGAATCTCATGCGCGCAGATTGAAGAAGGCCCTCTATGGGCTAAAGCAAGCACACGGAGCATGGTATGAGAAGATCTATAACTACTTGATGAAGCTAGGATTCACTAGGAGTGAAGCCGACCCTAACCTTTACTTTAAGGTTATAGATGACGAGCCTCTCATACTGGTGCTATATGTTGACGACCTCTTTCTAACAGGTGCAGAACCTCTCATTCACGAATGTAAGAGGGAGCTGGCTTATGAGTTCAAGATGAAAGACCTAGGACTTGTGAACTATTTCCTAGGACTGGAAGTCTAGCAGAAACCATGGGAGATTTTCCTATCTCAAAGAAAATACGTGGTGAAGATATTGGAGAGATTCTGCATTGTGGATTGCAAGCCCATAACTACCCTGATGGAGCTTGACTTCAAGAAGTTAAGCAGTAGTGTTGTCGGCCCTGTTTTATGAAATGCTACTGAGTATCATCAACTCATCGGAGCATTAATGTTCTTGATGTACCCCTGTCCGGATATATGTTTTGCAATCAACACATTGAGTCAACATATGGTTGAGTCTCACCACTCACATTGGATTGGTGCCAAGAATTTTTTGAGATATCTTCGTGGCACAATCACTCATGGGTTGAGAGACACTGTTGGAGATGTGAGACTACTTGGGTATACTGATGCTGATTGGGCAAGCAGTGTGGTGGACCAAAAGAGCACTTCCGGGTGCTGTTTCTCTTTAGGATCTACCTCGATATCCTAGATGAGCAGGAAGTAGAAGTCAGTGGCTTTGAGCATCACTGAGGTAGAGTACATTGCTGCTAGCATGGCCTCCTGTGAGGCTGTCTGGTTGCGAAAGCTCTTCAGTGAGCTGTTTGTATTTACATTGGATACAATCGTGATTCTGTGTAACAACCAGAGTGGGATCTGTTTATCAAAGAATACCGTATTTCATGATCGCTCCAAGCATATCGATATCAGGTACCACTATATTTGAGATATGGTGCAGCGAGAAGCAATAAGGCTCCAACATATTGGTACAGGTCGCTGACATTTTGACAAAGCCCCTAGGAAAGGTCAAATTCCTGACTTTCCGAGAACGACTTAGTGTCATTCAGAGACCCTCTTATGAGGGTCGAGTATGATGTATTGAGCTCTGGGAGCTCCAGGGGGGTGCGGGGTACTTCTTGGAGCGACATGTGACCATAGGGTGACTCACTGTCCCCTGCTAGTGCACTATGTACAGGGTAAAGGTTCAACCTTCCCCTCTAACACCCCGTGGCGACTGTGAACATGATGATTAGTTCTCATGTGGGCCAGGATGATTCGTTCTCCGTGGCGACTGTGGAACAAGATTATTAGTTCTTCGTGGCGACTGTGGAACAGGATGATTAGTTCTTTGTGGCATCCTGTGGACAGGATGATTCATTCTCCTGTGGACAGGATGATTAGTTCTCCTGTCGAGGCATCCTACCCATGCAGTCTGGGACTCATGGGAAGTACCTCTCATCTGATCAATGAGCAGGGAAATGAGGATAGGGACCATAGTAGTACTATCGATGGACGTATCGCTGTATCTACTGTACTCCCTATGCTAGGATGACCTCCATTGATCTGGGATCAGTGAGAGTGTTTCACTCTGAGACTAACTTCGGGTCAGTGGAGGATGGTATGATACATCCTCAATCATTTCTTCTTCTTCATAGTTTGAGCAGAGTAGAGCAGAGAAAATCAGAGCAAAGAAGAGTAGAGAAGAGTGGGGTCAAGCTGTACAGGACAATGCATTTGATGGATGGATAACAACGACGATCTGACGGATTGCAAATGAAGTTCTCCCTAGTTGAGAGAGAGTGTTAAAATTGGAAACTAGGGCCAAACTCCATGTGGATCACCTTATTTATGGCTTCTGATATTTTTCCTAGATTCCTCTCATCGAGAGGTGTAGGATTGATCTAAAGATCATCTGATTTCGATAAGTATTTATAGAGACATGAATTTATTTTGATTATGGACAAATTGTCAAGGTCGGCCAACAAACTTATGTAGGCTCAAAAGCCCAACAGTCATGTCTATTCAACCTCAACGTTTGCATATAAATACAAGGAGAATTCTCCTCATTTGGACAATTCAATTCACTCATCTTCTCTCTCTCTCTCACACGTGTGGCTGAAAGGAAGACGTCCTAGGGTAAGGAAGACGCAGAAAGAAGGATGCTAGGGCAGCATGTCATCTCTTTGACCAGCGTTGACTAAGCGTTGACCCTCCTGGAGTGCGGATTGGGTGTGGTTGCCTCTCCTAGGTAGGCTGCAATTTTTGGCACAAAAATCGAGGTGATCTAACCTCTGGTTTGACCGGTATTGACTGCCCTAGTTTAGGGCTGCAAGTTGACTTCAGAAATATGCAAATTGAATGAACTTTTGGGGCTATTCAAGCGCTGTTTCTTTAGGCTGTTCGAGGACAAGTTGACCAGAAATTGACCAATTATTTTAGAGGTCAATTTCAACTAGTTTGACCAAGTTTGACTTTGCTAATCTAGGGTTTGCTTCTGCTGATATAAAATTACAGAATTCAGATTTTATACTATTTCTCTTTGCTGAAGATAAAAGAAGATTTGATCAAAGGGTTTCCCTGCATTGGGGTTTGTCCCTAGCTAGCTGCCACATCTTGTGTCTCTTGTCTTGGCTTGTTTTCTATTGATCATTTAATGTTCTATATGCACTTTACTTAATGTATATGTGATTGCTAATATGTGGATAATAAGAAGAAAAATAAGTAAACTACTCTAAGCATAGAACGTACCATAATTTAACGTTAATCTATACCTCAAATTCAAGTAAATCTACCTGTACATGGTATGACATAGGTACCAACCAATCAACCCAATGTTGGGATGATGCAAAATCCCTCTGGGCAACAGTTACAAGGTGTCCCACAAATTCTTATTGGTCAAAATACTATTTCGCAAATTCCTTGTCAAGGCCAACAGATTCAAACACAACCATTTCAAACCTTTCAAGGTTTGAAATGGAAGTGGTTAACCTAGCTATATTTATCCCAATTATCAAAATCCTCCTTATCTTGGAATGAAAATATGGGTTACTCAACCCATTCCATCATACCCAAGATATCCTCCACCATACTTTAACAGGAAGTTTCCATTTGTTGTGACCCTCGAGTTACCTGAGTTAATTGGGCTAACGAATGATCCTATTTTTCATTCTTCTTGGTAGCTAGCCATTCCTACCAAATTTCCCAGTGACATTCTGAAATTTAACGGAAATCTTGGAGAATACTCGTCCACTTATGTTATGACATATCATTTATGGTGTTCATCCAACTCCTTAAATGATGATTCAATTCATTTACGAATTTTCCAGAGAACTCTTACTGGTACGACAACTAAGTGGCATGTTGAATTGCCACGAGCTTCATTTAACAACTTCAATGCCTTGACAACTACGTTTTTGACCCATTTTCAATTTCCTATCCGATATGAAACCAGAATCGAGTTTTTGACCTCTTTGAAACAATCTGACTCCACATATATCTCTGATCATATTCATGAATGGAGGCGTCAATGTTAATTGGTCAAAACTTTCATTCTCACTTAGTTATTGGCCGAATGGTTTATTAATCTTTGTTATTGTCGATAACTGAAGCTGTTGCTAAAGGTAGAGTTGTTACTTAAGAGAAAGTCATTGCTTGTAACCAAAACCTTGATTTGGTTTATATTCAATCTGACACGCTCTATGACAAGATACCTAATGTTCCAAGACCTCAACAGATTGTTCCACCAAATCTCACTAACAAATCATATGCCGCTGATGGTATGATTGGTTTTGCAAGTCAACAAACATTGAGTAAACTATCTGGTTCATCTCTTGTTGTGACTACTCAAAAACCATCCTCTGCTACTCCTGCGAATACTTCTTAGATTAATGTTGTTCAATCTACGAAAGAAAAGTCTCAGCAACCTGGAATTAAGGAGAAAGGTAAAGGAAAGAAGAAGAAAGACAATTCTTCGTAGGAAAAGAAATTAATCACTCTCCTTATGACAAACGAAAGCCTTTTTATCCTTTCCTTATTTGTAATGAAGAATATTTTACTAGGGACTTTCCACATTAGGCACAAGTTAATAAATTTCTAAAGTCGACATCTAATGCCCCTGTCATATTAACATATCCCTTTTCAAACCAAGAGACAAATATGGGCCCGAGATCAAGCTTACCTTCCCACATAATGATTGTTAAAGTTGGCAATTAGGGCCAATTTTCACTTTGGATAGCTCTTTTGATGGAGATGATTATTGCATTATATTCCTCTTTGCGAGAGGACCAAAATCGACCTAAAGACCATAAAATTTGGACAAGCAGAAATGTGTTTTTGAATTTATGACCACACGTGTAAAATATCAAGGTCAACGACATCATCATGTAGGCTCATGAAGTCCAATGGACGTGTCACTTCTCCTTTAACAACTTGTATGACCTCTCACATCATTTGGCAACATCACTCACACATTTTCTTCTCTCTCCTCTCATTGGTTTGTATAACGATTGGGCAGATCTTCTCTCTCACACGTGTGGCAAGGAGGATGAATTTTCTAGGAAAATTGTAGGGCCAAATTTTAGGATTGTTGCAGGGGTTTGACCAGCATTGACCAAACACTTTGACTCATCATTTCACTGTGATTTTTGTGGGAAAACATTGTTTTTGACAATTCGAACAGAGTGCCAAGTAATTGAGAAAATTTCAGCACTTTGATCTGTGTTGACCGCAAAAGTTGACTTCAGTTGACAGAGTTTGACTGTTGTTTTGTGGACTGTTTTGATTTCTATTTTAACAATTTTGGTGAAAATTCCATGCAATAAAAGAAAATAAAGGCAAAAATAATAACCACGGTTGATGGGACACTTATTCCAAGCTGAATGTTGGGCAAAACATCCTAGTGGGTGTTCATTTGGTTTGTTATGACTAAGGAAGTTAATGCAATGGGTAAGGCTTTGGAAAAATGCCATTTTGGCACATTTATTTATGAAAATAATGGAAATTAGGAGAAAAGGAAGGTGAAAGATCACTAGTTGCATGTGAGGAGGAAAATGAAGAAAATAGATGCCTAATTGATAAAAAGGCTTCTGAAGATCAGTTTGTAATCTTTTGTCAATTCAATTTTGGAGCTCTCTCATTATTGTCTCTCTCTCACTCTTGGACAATTAGAGTTTTCTTGGAGCACTTTGGCATTGGATTAAGAAAGACAAAGAAGGTGTTAATTTTAGGTATGTTCTATGCTAGAGCAATTTATTTAAATTTTCACAGTTAGCAATCGCATCAGCATTAAGATAAATTACAGATAGAACATAAATATAAATCGCAAAGGACAAGCCAAGACAAGAGGACACAAGATGTGGCGCTAGCTAGGGACAAACCCCACAATGTGGGGAAACCCTTGATCAATTCTTCTTTTATGTTGTTCAAAGTTCAGCAGCGAAAGTGAGAGAGTACATTTACAATAGAAGTCAACACTTTGACTTTTGATATCGGTAGAGATCAGTTGAAGACATATTGCTTCCACTGATTCTCTAAGCTGACTCCTTCACCCATCATAGTGCCGCATCTCGTCCATTTGCTGCACCTTACCGTGTAGTACCATCATGCTGCCCATGCATCATCATGCTGCTCATGATCTCATACATCACTGAGCTACCCATACATCATACTGCCCATGATCTACATCATGCTGCCCATGCATCATCATGTTGCTCATGATCTCATACATCACTAAGCTTCCCATACATCATGTTGCCCATGCATCATCATGCTACTCATGATCTTATACATCACTGAGTTGCCCATACATCATGCTGCCCATGTACTCAAACATCATGCTGCTACACTATCCTTCAGTTGCTTCATTATATAGCCATATGCATATTCCTTCCAGTAAACCCATCTTAAACTATCCTTCTATTTGCATGCTGTCACCTACAACAATCCGATATTTTGACAGCAGCTGGATCCTATCCTTGTTAAGTGCTGCGGCTAGGGGACTGTGCTATTCATTTCCATAGGTCCTCTCCATGATAGAACCTGTTTAAGACAACGTATAGGTCTGCGTAAACCTTCACACTGCATATTGGCTTGGTAGCTATAGATTTCCTTTTATTTGCGGCTAGATCTCCTTGACATGACTGCGGTTTCTTCTTCCTCCATTGACTGCGTGAATAGGCCTGCGTTTAGGCTGCTACAGGCAGCGTATGAAGGCTTCTAGGATAGCGTATCAATTGTCTCCCTTGACTGTGTTTTAGGGCTGCTACATTACTGCGACCAGATCTCCTCTAACCATGGCTCCATGCCTTGACGACAGTTCCTTTTCATGACTGCATATAACTGCATCTAGGGCATCACATTGTTGTGTGTATAGTTGCTTCCCATTGCTTAACGGATTAGGGCATCATATGGTAACTAGGGCATCATCCTCTTTAGTATCTCTCCTTCTCCAAAAACCCAAGACATGGAGAGGAGATCACCTTAAGAATGTGTGTCACAAATGACATCAAATCCTTTTCTATTTATGCTAAAAATGTATAGGTTGAATAGGCATGATGTTTGGGCTTCTTGAGCCTACGTAAGTTGTTGGTCGACTTGATAATAATTCCATAATCAAAATAAATTCATATCTCCATAAATACTTATCAGAATCGAATGATATTTAGATCAATCCTACACCTCTTGACGAGAGGGATCCAATAAAAATATCAGCTGCCATAAATAAGCTGACCCACATGGAGTTTGGCCCTAGTTTCCAATTTTAACACTCCCTCTCAACTAGGGAGAATTCCATTCGTTGATCCATATGTTCGGCTGTACTATCTCTGCCATCAGTGCCCTGCACTGCTCTGCCCAGCTCTGCTGGCTCTGCTCTGCTATGCTCAACTCTGCTTGGCTCTGTTGGCTCTGCTCTGTTCTGCTCAGCTCTGCTGGCTCTGCTCAGCTTTGTTGGCTCTGCTCTACTCAACTTAGCTCTGCTGAACTATGAAGAAGAATAATTGATCAAGAATGTCTCATACCATTCTCCACTGACCTAAAATCAGCCTCAGAGTGCGTACCACTGGTACTAGACCAGTCTCAGCGGACCCAAAGTCAGCGTCATAGTGGGTACCACTCCTACTACTGGTCCCAGACCAGTATCATCAGTCTCAGAGAGTGTACCACTAGTCCTAGACCAGTCTCAACCGATCCGAAGTCAACGTCATAGCATGTACCACTCTCACTGGTCCTAGACCAGTCTTCCACATACCCTAAGTCAGTCTTAGAGTATGTACCACTGGTCCCAGGCTAGTCTCAATCAACTCGAAGTCAGCGTCATAGTAGGTACAACTCCTACCACTGGTCCCAGACCAGTCCTTAACTTACCCTAAGTCAGTCTCAAAGTATGTACCATTGGTCCCAGACTAGTCCTCAACCGACCCGAAGTTAGCGTCATAGTAGGTACAACTCCTACCACTAGTCCTAGACCAGTCCTCCACTAACCCTAAGTTAGTCTCAGAGTATGTACCATTGGTCCCAGACCAGTCCTCAACTGACCCGAAGTCAGTATCATAGTAGGTACAACTCCTACAACTGGTCTACTATGGTCCCTATCCTCATTTCCATCCTCATTGATCAGATGAGAGGTACTTCCCATGAGTCCCAGATTGCATGGATAGGATGCCTCGACAGGAGAACTTAATCAATCCTGTCCTCACAGGGGAACTAAACATCCTGCTACACAATCGCCATGGAGAACACATCATCCAGGCCTCACAGGAGGGTTGATCATACTGCTACATAATCGTCATGGAGAACACATCATCCAAACCTCACAAGAGAACTAATCATCCTGTTACATAGTCGTCATGGAGAAATCATCATCCAGACCTCACAGGAGAACTAATCATCCGGCTACACAAGAGAGCGAATCATCCTATCCCACAAGAGA
>APFE030698864.1:1497-12675 GCA_000404065.3 Pinus taeda | reverse complement strand
TCCCTTTCTCACACCCCATCTTAGTGGAAAATTCTTAATTGCTTTTCACTGGTTGTTTACACTCCATCATCACAATTTCAAGTTTGTTTCATGAAGTATCTAAATGTCCTTGTAATTCCAGCTGCTCAAACTCAAGATTTCAAGAAAACAATAGCCCCGGACTCCATTGCCCAATGGACTAACTTTCTCTGCAGAACTCCATTTTAATTACAGAAAGACATCCTTCCAACCAAACATAAACAAAAAACCTTTACTTCATAACTAGCCTAATATCACCACAGAACAGAGACAAACCTTATAGAGAGAGCCCTCTCTGATTACAGCTAGGCTAGGAGCTGTAATCCAAAGATTGGTTAGTGGTTACCCCGGCCGTATTCCCTTGGGAGTCATAGGGAACAACCTGGGTGTTAACACTGCCCATGATCTACATCATGTTGTCCATGCACTCATACATCATGTTGCTACACTATCCTTCAGTTGCTTCATTATACAGCCATATGCATATTCCTTCCAGCAGACTCATCTTAAACTATCCTTCTATTTGCATGCTGTCACCTACATCAATTTGATATTATGACAACAACTGGATCCTATCCTTGTTGAGTGATGCGACTAGGGCACTGTGCTATTCATTTCCATAGGTCCTCTCCAAGATAGAACCGATTTAAGACAGCGTATAGGTCTGCATAAACCTTCACACTGTGTATTGGCTTGGCAACTACAGATCTCCTTTTGTCTGCGACCAAATCTCCTTGACATGACTATGGTTTCTTCTTCCTCCATTGAATGCGTGAACATGTCTGTGTTTGGGCTGCTACAGGTAGCGTATGAAGGCTTCTAGGACAACGTATCAATTGTCTCCCTTGACTGCGTTTTAGGGCTGCTACATTACTGTGGCCAAATCTCCTCTAACTATGGCTCCATGCCCTGACAACAGTTCCTTTTCATGACTGTGTATAACTGCATCTAGGGCATCACATTGTTGTGTGTATAGTTGCTTCCCATTGCTTAACAGATTAGGGCATCATCCTCTTTAGTATCTCCCCTTCTTCAAAAACCCAAGACGTGGAGAGGAGATCACCTTAAGAATGTGTGTCACAAATGACATCAAATCCTCTTCTATTTATACCAAAAATGTATAGGTTGAATAGGCATGATGTTTGGGCTTCTTGAGCCTACATAAGTCACTGGTCAGCTTGATAATAATTCCATAATCAAAATAAATACATATCTCCATAAATACTTATCGGAATTGGATGATCTTTAGATCAATCCTACACCTCTCGACGAGAGGGATCCAATAAAAATATCAGCTGCCATAAATAAGCTAACCCACATGGAGTTTGGTCCTAGTTGCCAATTTTAATAGAAGGCAAGAGGAAGGAAGGAACAAGAAAAGAAGATTAGGATCAAGCATCTACAACAATATTCTTTGTAGGTATTGATTTGCATTTGTATTTTCCTTGCTAGATTTAGCATGCATGGTATTGCATGTGGTTCTTTTGATGTTATGGCATGGGTTTTTCCAAGTGTGAAAATGTTTTCATCCTAGCCTTGCCATTTCCAGATGACCATGGTGTGATGGGGTTCTCATGTTTTGGTTGAGCTATATTTCCTGATGGATTCAATGAGGTGGATCTCCTAATGATAGAACACATGGGGCTTAGTAACCTCTAAACCAGACTGTGAGTTGCGGTAAAGATAGATTTTGTGTTGCCTTGGTGGGCCTAGGAATCCTTGCTAGTGATTGGCAAGATATACGGTAAAGCCAAGAGGTGGATTGCTCTCAGTTGGGCCTAGTAATCTTGGTTGGGATATGCGGTAAAGCTTGGAGAGTGGGTCTCTGTTTAGGGCATAGTGATTCGGTGTGGATTGCAGTAAACCTTGAGAGACTAGGAGACAGGAAAATTCCTCATGGTGTAGGTAGTGAAATCCGGTGGCATCCATGCTTGTTTTTCCTATTGATCTGGTGGAGATCATGGTAAAGCCTATTATTACATGTTTATTGTGTTGGCCTAGTGATTCGGGATGGATTACAATAAAGTTTGGCTTCTATTGATGAGGGTGAAGTGGTTTAGCCTCGAGATGCCCTGGTTGGTTCTTTTGGTTTGAGTCCCACTTTCATGCTTTAAATATGGCACACGGGTGAATGGATGAAGAGAGATTTGTCTCAACCATTCTATGGTCAGGTGGAACATGGTAGTCCCATCCCGGGTTTGGATTTTGCGTCATCAATATGAGGTTATGTTTCCTTGTAATTCTATGAGTATTATATTGGTTTATAGGTGGATCATATCGTTGTGATTTACTTGGTATTTCTGTTGTTATTATGTTGGTTATGTATATGTTTTATGATAGTGGCTATGTATGGCTCTCATCATGTTTTTACTTGTAAATGGATGAAAAATGTATTTATGACCTAATAGATGATAATACAACAAATGATATAAGAGAACAATGCTTCATAGCGATTCTCAGATAAGTATGAGACTCATATGCTTAAATTTGTTGTTTACACTTGTAGATTACATATTTGTGATATATTTGACGAAATGTCTGTCATGGCTAGTGGGGGTTTAGTTTAGGGCTTGTTCAAGTATTTTCATTTACATCATTGTTTCTTTGTTATATTTCTGTTTTGGAGGTGTCATTCAATTCTGGGTAGTGTCCTGGGCTCTGGGCCTGAAAAAGTGGCTCAGATCCCGTGGATGCTAGCACAACACTGAGCAAAATAGTCCCTAGATGCTGGCATGCCTTGTCATGAGAGTGTCCAGAGCCGCCTAGACATTGTCAGGCCCATAGCATGGGAGCATCCAGAGGTCAAATGGTCTAAAACCAAAGTGGGGCCTAGGGGCTAGCTACCTGAGTGGTTAGGATGGTTCTTGAGAGTCCTGTAGCTGATATGCCAGTCAACCCACAAGGCGATACACAGGATGCAGGTCTCGATCCACTGTACCCAGGAGAGGAGGTGATTGTATGGGTCCGCCAGTTCTAAATCCCCCATGCCCAGGAGGTAGGTAGTGGTTCTAAGCGCGTTAACAGTTATCATACCCCATGCCCAGGAAAGAGGAGGTGGGTGATTCTATGTGCGTTAGCCGTTCTAGATACACCGTTCTCAGTTCGACGTGCCCAGGAAGGGAAGATTTTGGCGCTTACCTTAAACCCTTTACTTACGATCTATTTTGCTTCAAATAGATTTAGTGCATCACGGCCTTACCATAACAAACTGGCACCGCTTTTGAATAATACGAACCTACTGCAATGCCTTTACCACTAATTGATTTCTTACATCACCGCCTTCACTACCAGGTACTGTATCGGGTTTAGGACCTTACCGACGCTACCAGGCACTTTCTTTGGGTTAAGAACCTTTACCCACAGCCTCTACCATGAGGAGATAGAGAGAGATAGATGGTGGCGCAGGCCAGGCAGGATTGGCAGAGGAACAACAAATACTACTGCTTGCCTACCTCCCTTTACCAGGAGCAGAGAGATATTTTCTTGTGGGGTGAGGCAGGTATCTAGGATTGGCAGAGCTTACCTTACGAATTCTGCATACTGCCTTCTTATGGCCTTTCCTGAACAACACCGCCTACTTTCGTGTTATGTTAGGACGATACCCACAGCTTGTGGAAGGTCTGTATGTTGTGTTTCCTTCGATCCCACTTCCTTAAGGTCACATAAGAGGTTGAATACAATCATAGTAGCCTCTCGTCACATGTTTACCTCAGTTGGCCGATTACTTGGGTAAAAGTGGGAGGAGGGTGTTACCGAGTGGTATTAGAGCATGGTTCACCCTCGGACTGGATGGCAGTGTGTTGGTCATGCATTCATGTCGTTTGCACGTGTGTTAATCATCTTGTGATCTATGCGCTTGTTGCATATGCATGGTGTCATTCATGGTTGTAGTGATGTCACCATGTGAATGGGGATGTTGTTGTCATAAAATATGTCGTCATGAGTGTATGATTGGTTACATGTTGTTTATGCTTGTGTATTTTTAGTGTACATTGGTATTGTTGTGTTGTCATGCATGAGATCATGGTACATGTAGTTGAAATGGTCATGCATTGATGACTGGACTCTAGCTAGACTGATGGTTACATGGTTATGGGCTTATGTGTTATATGTATATATGTTGTTATGATTATGTTATACATGTATTATGCTGATTAGTTGATCTTGTAGATGAGAAACCTTCCCTGAATTATGCTAAGGTACATTGGTTTATTTTGATTTGGTTTAGCTGACATAGTATGCCTTGCATGAAAGAGATCAACACTCAAACACGTCGAATTCACTTTTAGTGTCTGCAATTTTAAAGTATTGGTCAGCTAATGGGATATGGTCTAGGTCCAAGGCATCAGATGCCTTTGGGGTTTCCTGAGTTGCAGAGGGGATGGCAGAGGGCTTGTCCTTTTTCTTGGGGGTCATGATATAACATAGTTGTAATGTTGAATGACAGAAAGGTGCAGAGATAGTTAATAGGACACTTCCAGTTACAGGCTCACCTTAATATAGAATTTGCAGAAAAGAATAATGAATAGAAACAATGAAAGAACAATAGAAGAAAGGCAGATGTAATGGGGGAGATGAATATTTATAAGGAATCAAGATCACTGTTACAGCAAGAGGTCGTTGTTGATCAGATAATTAAGAAATTAATGCATTAATGGGAAGGAAGAGCAACAACAGGAAGGCATTAATAATGGCAACTAATACGTGGGAACAATTAAGAGGTATCGGGTGAGGGCACATGGCATGGAGTGACTGGAGGAGGATGGAACGAGAGGAGTGACTGTTGGTGTAGTATCGGGAAGCACGGGAATGGATGACGGATTTCGAAGGGGGGTAGTGGTAAGTGGTTTAGAGCGAGGGGTGGTGCTGAAGTGTTTGAGGGAGGCCACGTACGTGAGGGCCCACGCTGGAAACTCCCCACCCCCCCCCCTCCCCAACAATCGTTGATCTTTGATTTATTACTTGCCGACAAAATAATTTTGTCATATATAACTTTGGTTAAAAAGAATAAAATGTGTTTATTTACAAATATTAATTTCTCCTTTTAACAAGGTAATTAAATGATAATGAAAATTAATCTAACTAGGGTGCGTTTAGACTAGATACCCTTAATAAACAATTTAACTAATCTAAACCTAATCTAAACAAACTTTAGGTCAATATTTAAAAATATTAGGCCTTTTATTTGTCCTAATCTATTCTAAATTCTAATTTTCAACCAAGAATAAACTGATTGGTTGAATTTATTCTCTAGTCTAGAATAAAAATTTAAATGATTTGATCAAGATTAAACAGTTTGATTCTGACTAGAAGAAAAGGTTGTGGCATAAAAACAAGCTGCACAAAAACCTTTATTATTACAAATGGAATTTATTCATGAAGTGGCATTTAAACAAGTACACTTATACAAATCTTTTGATTTTCTTTTGATGGGGTTTTATTTCATCTCTTTTTTTTTTCTATTTTTTTCATATTTTCATATTTTCTTTATATTTTCATACCCTCTTTTATAAAATAACAACTAACTTATAAAAAATAAAGCATGTTACAACATAACAAAACATCAAGTTGGAATATATCAATACTAAGGAACAAATTGCAGATATTTTCACCAAACCTCTTCCTCGAGAAGCATTTGAACATCTCCGTCAAAAGATGGGGGTTATTGCTTTGCCGGTTCTTAAGATGCCGCATGACATGGGGAGTCCTTGTGCACTCCTTTTCCATTTATGTCAATATTATGGGATAATAAATGATAATGTGAAGCCAAGTAGAGTAGATCCAACAACATTACATGCACAATAGATCCGTGAAGCAACAAGAGCATTACGTTGGAAGAGTAACAATTCATCGAAAGTCATCAAATAAGAGTTATTGGAGGTCACAAGAAGCTAAGTCACAAGTGAAAAAACTATCGGAAGAGTGGAAGAGTGAAGAGAATTCAAAGGAGCGAGAACCCAAGGGTAAGAGGCATATTGAAGGAAGTAACAAACCGCATCGGAGAAATAAAACCATGTAATAACACCACATTAGAGAAATTATATCGGAGGAACTTTATCGATGGTTCTATTATATTGAGTTATGTAACACTGCTCAAAACCCCTGATTGCGATATACAACATGTTCTCGATAGCTCCATTACAATACGACTTAATGAAACATCGCCTCCGCTGTATTGGAGTTGTCATATCACAAGTCTTAAAGGATGTCATGTTCAAATTTGCCGATTGCACTATAATATTGTGGACACGCTGCACCATTATAATATGCCCTAAAGAAATATCGCATCCTCCTATCGGAAGTTACGTATCGTAAGTTTCAATAAAGGCTTGACATATTCAAACTGCCAATCACGGTAAACTCGATAGACCACCAACTGCAATAGAGTTGTGGACCCTATGGGCTTATAAAAAATAGTTGAATATCACACGCATCGCGAAGCTAAGACACCAATGTCCCAAGAACTAGAAGAGATGAAGGAGATGCAAGATAAAGGAAGTTGGAAGGCCGTTGAGACAAAAAATAAAGCTACAACACCAATCTCTCCAAGAAAGATGAGGAGCCAGACAATTAAAAACTAAGAAAATTATAGGTTTGATAGACCAATTTGGTCTCAGTGGACATTAACCACTATCATCATCATCATCAATAGGGGATCGACAATGTTATATGTAGACCTTTGAAGTTGCGATTGCGATTTAAGCAGTGACGTGGCATGTGGGACCTCCATGTGGGTATAGTCTCTGTGTTATGTGGTTTCCATGAATAATCAAGTCTACGATATAATTGGATGAAAGAATCTTCGATATATTTTAATATACAAGTTGGCCTCATCCCAATGAACGTGTCCTTTGGGTATTAATGAATCTTGTATAAATACAAGATAAATGCCTTCACTTCATGCATCAATCTTGGGCATCGGGCACATAGAAGAATTGATAGTTTAGAACTCTTGAACTTGAAGAAATAGAGAGAGCCGAAGGTCGAAGATAGAAGCTGAAGGTCCAGCGTGAAGAAGGAAGTCGAAGGTACAACAAAAAGGAAGGAAGCCAAAGGTTGAGCAAGTCTATTGGTTGGGTTAATCTCTAAAAGGGCTTGAACCTGTAATATGTGGAAGAAGTACAAAACACAATTGGGAGAACAATTTTGTAAACGAAATAAGGTTTCATCAGTCATCATTTGAAGGAAGCAATAGACTACATCAACATTGAAGTATGTATGAGTATATTCTTTGGAAGTAAAACAATGAGAAGAAGTCACTCCTGAAGCAGTTATGTAGTGAAAACTGCGGTCTGTTACAAATATCACAAGGATAGGGAGTAGTGTAATACAATTAAAAACATTTCTTGACAAAGAAAAACTATAGGGTCGGAGCCCTTGGGGTTGGTTCCTCATAATTGGAAGGATTGGTGTCCTTGGAGTTGGTGCTCCTAAATCCAAGGTTAGTGCCTTGACAAGATAGGGTCAAAGCCATAGAGGTTGGAGCCTCATCAAAGTCCAAGTTTGTGCTTGGAAAAATTCATCAGATATTGTATTCAATCTTTTTCCATATTTAATAAAATCATTTCTTTGATTAAAATTGTAAAGAATCTAAACTAGTAATAATAAAAATTGAAAAGAAATACTGATTCACCCCCCTCTCAGTATTTCCAACAACCATGCCCCTAATGAACATATGTGCCACGTCACTATCTGAATATGTAGTCTTCACTGGAATGAAGTGTGCAACCTTTTTCAACATGTCCACAACAACTATGATGGAATCATGTTGTCTCACTGTCCTTGGTAAATATGGGATGAAGTCCATGGAAATGACCTCCCATTTCGATTCTGGTATCAAAATTGGTTGTATTAGTCCACTTGGATGCTTACATTTTTCCTTCACATGCTGACAATCCAAACACCTAGCCACAAACTTTGCTACAACCTTCTTCAAATTCTACCAATAATAGAATTTCTTCACTACTGTCAACGTCTTTTGATAGCCTGGGTGACCTAAATATGGTTTGGCATGAAACTCCTTCAAGATCACCTTCTTGAGCTCACTTTTGTCTAGAACATATATCCTATCTCTAAACCCGATCAATCCATCTACTGTAAGACAATAGTCTACATCCTTAAACCTTACATCTTGCTGACTTGCCTGCAAGATCCTATCTTGTAGATTTGTCCCATAGGAACCCATAGCTGCTATATGATTTACCTATATCAGCTTGCTAAGAGAATATGAAACCTTGTTCACCTTTCCTTTTATGTATTTGATCTCAAAATCAAACTCATTGATCATGGCCAAGCATCTAGCTTGTCGAGCGTTTAGATTCGGTTGGTCAAATAGATACCTCAATCCATTGGGATCACTCATCAATACAAACTTCTTCCCAAGAAGATAGTGCCTCCACATATCCAATGCATGAATGATCATTGTTAGCTCAAGATCATGTTTCAGATAGTTCTGGTCGTACTCATTTAGTTTATGTGAATCATAGAACACTACCTGTTCTTCATGCATAAGGACTCCACCAAGTCCTCTCTTGCAAGAATTTGTACATACTGCAAATTCTTTGTCTAGATCTACAATATTTAACCTTGGTGCATGTGTAAAAAACTGCTTGAGTTTCTCAAAACTGGCCTCACACTCCTCTGTCCATTCAAACTTCTTACCTTTCCTCTACAATAATGTAATAGGATAAGAAATCTATGAGAAGTTCCTGATGAACCTCTTGTAATAACCTGCCAATCCCATGAAGGATCTCACCTCATCTTCATTTCTAGGATCTTCCCAATCCATGATAGCTCTTACCTTTTCTAGATCCATTGCTATGCTCTCCTTGGAGAAAACATGTCCCAAGTAATGTACCTCAGTCTGAAAGAAACTACACTTGCTGAGCTTAGCATACAACTAATGCTCTCTCAACAACAACTTCAAAACTGCTTCCAAATGCTCAGATGCTCTTCCTCATTTTTAGAATATACCAATATGTCATCAATGAACACAATAACAAACTTATCCAAATATAGACGCAACACACTATTCATCAAACACATAAAAGTAGTTGGAGCATTAGTCAAACCGAATGGAACTACAAACTCATAATTCCCATACCTAGTTTGGAAAGTTATCTTGTAAATGTCCTCGTCTTTAATGTGCACTTGATGATATATGGATCTCAGGTCAATCTTCGAGAACATTGTTTCTCCCTTCAAATGATCAAACAAGTCATCAATCATCAACAACATATACTTGTTCTTGATGTTCACTTTGTTCAACTGCTTGTAGTCAATACATAATCTAAGAGTACCATCCTTCTTCTTCACAAACAATACTGGTGTGCCCCATGGCAATACACTTGGCCTAATGTATCCTTTTTCAAGCATCTCTTTTAGCTTCAAGTTTAACTCTACCAACTCAGGTGTGCTCATCCTGTAAGGTTCTTTTGATGCTGGAGCTGCACCTGACACTAAATGTGTACTTCCATGTGAGGTGGAAACTTTGAAATATATGCAGGAAGCACATCCTAAAATTGCTATAGAACTGGGTACCTGCTCAAAACATCTGCATCCTCGACTTCCTTACCTTTGTCACTAGAGATATGTACTTCAAATAACACACACCCTTTCCTGTGACTACGCTTGGCTTGCAGAGTTGTCGCCATCCAAACTAATGTGGCTTTCTTCTTTCCCTGTAAGATTCTTGGTTCCCCATTGTCATCTAAGCACTCAATGGCTTTTCCATAACAATCCACCTTGGTCCTATGAAGGTATAGCCAGTCCATACCTAATATCATACTATATGATCCCAATAGAACTATGTTCAAGTGCATTGTTTTAGACATGCCATTCAACTCAAATGAACAAGCTCTTACCCAATGATGAACCCTTTTCTTTATAACTGTAGCCAACTGCACTAACCAGGATTTTACATGCACTTCTTTATTCAAACCACACTTATCCACCAAGTTAGGACTAACATAACTATAATTAGATCCAGGGTCAATCAAAATAAAAGCAATTTGATCACAAATATTATCGTCCATCTCAATGATAGATGCCTGATGGCATGCTTGTCTATTGTCTAGTGCTGCCTAGATAAAAGAATGCTTTATCCAACATCCACTACAGTTTGCGCCTCCTATGCACTATAGATCTTACAGTAAATTTGTCACCGTTTGTGACCATCCCTGTTAACCCTCTCCGGCATCTTGGAAGGACCCATTCGCGGGACTTGTGAGAAGTGACAAGACTTGACACCACTTGCCTTATTTACCTCTAAACATGAGCTTCATATGCCCTTAAGACATCTCCTGCTCATTGCCCCTAAAAATAGCCCTTTTTGCATTAGTGCTGGTGCCCTGTGTTATGCCCACGCCAATGGGGAAAATCCTAAGGAAAGGGCGCGCCATTGGTGCTCTGTCTCAGAGTCACAATCGCACCAACCATGTTGGGCAAAGTTTTCAACCACTCAAACCTCCGAAGGTTCTGTCCACCTCATTCACCAAATTGATTCCAAGTTGAGTGAGGATGGTTTGGCTTCGAATCTCCTTGGATGGAAAGTTGTTTGCCACCATTCCATGGAAGTTTCCAAGTGATGAAGCCAAATCCATGATTGTGGAGGATTGACCTTATCTTTTCCTTTTCCTCTATAAAAGCTTGTTCCCATGGCTTGAGCAAGCTAGTTCTAGTTCTAATAGCTTTGACTCTTGTGGAAATACTTGTGCTGAAAGGAAGATATCAAAAGGTTGGAGTTGCAAGAAGCCTTCTTTGTATCCATAAGGCTTTCCCTAAGTAAGGAGACTTTGTCACCAAAGAGAGAGAGAGCTTGTCCCTCACCCCTTCAAGCTTTTGCAAGACTTGTGTAGCTGAGCACCCAGCCAAGGGAGGACTTGACGTCAGGACGCTGGTTGTATTTTCCTTTGTTGAATTATAAATAATAGATGACTATCATTATGGTTCCATTCTCATTGTACTTGTAATGGTTGATGTTGAATTATATCCTTCCTGACTGATGTATAATTGCATATATTAGATTTCACGCTTGTGTTTGTGTTGTTCTCTTTGCGTGCAGGTGTCCATTCACGTGGATAGTGGAGGATCGTGACCGGCCAAGGCAAAGGAACGTGGGCGACATCTCTTCTACAAACTAAAGCGTTGGATCTCAAGTAG
>APFE030698860.1:89368-143878 GCA_000404065.3 Pinus taeda | reverse complement strand
AGGATCTAAGGGATGGGAAGTGTTTGATAAGGTACTTTAAGGATAGGGGAATGTGTATGAACATCTGGATAAAAGTTTTGCTGATGATTTGACCGTCCAAGAGAAATTGGCTTCAAAACCCTAGGAGAGGGAAATGAACTTGGCAAGGCACAACTGAAGCATGAACAAGATGTAAAATGACTCATTAGACACTGACATGATAATGAAAACCCTATGAATGATGATAGAATCAGCTGAATAGTGACATAGATTGGAATTTGGGCAACTTTAGAAGGAGTTAAAGCAAACCCTAGACCTAATGCCTAGTGACCAAATTTTTCTTGAAAAATTTTTGAAATGACAAAATTTGACCTTAACACTCTGAAACCACTTTGTAAGAGCATATTTGATCACTGGAGAAAGGCTGGAAAGACTGACACTAACAGGGGTGGACAACTATTTTCTGACCGGCTTATCGAGGCATGGTGCCCCTCTCTCTTTATCAGGTTCCGCCCATGGGGGTGAGTCTGTAAGGGAGTACATTCGATGGCATTACAGAGAGGGATCTCAGCCGAGTGCAGACAACAAGATCAACATCCGAGACGTAACTAACCAGCCCTTATGGACCATCCTGTTTACCTTTGCTGACTGGCTGGTAGTTCTGCTCCTCATATAGCCAACAGATCTTATATGCAGTATGCTTTGGAATGCCTTGAACCGAAGGTGTTCAATTGGTGTGATGCGGTACTTTCTGTGATGAAGGAATAGTTGACCAAGGTGAAGAGCAGCAGATCCAAGAACTTTGGTTATGGTTCTATTTTGACTGCTTTCGCCTTGGAGCGAATCCCACTGATGCAGCCATGATATATATCACTTGGCCTACCTCCACCGACCGAACCACGGATGCAGAGATGGGTCGATTTCACGTCTCGGCATGCTGGTCAGTCCCAGATTCCTTTTTCTGAGACCTTCTTTGAGTGGTCTTATCGTCAGGAGATGGTTATGCTAGGTTCCCATATGCTGGTATGGACTTCTGAGGTGACCCGGATTTGGTGCTGCCGGCTGGAGAGAAGTGGAGTATCATGGGTAATTTTCTTCTGACCATATCTCTGTTCATTGTTGTTTATAATGTTCTTATATTCTTCTGATCAAGACTAATTAAAACTTATGTGTTCATGCAGATGTTGGCCCAGTTCCACCAGTTTAAGAAACATATTACCGGAGTGTCGAGTCGATGGACTAGGCTCTTACGCATGATTGCACAGGTGGTGACTTGTTATCACCAGCATCATTAGACTAGGGTGCCCCCTAGCATTTTTAGTTTTGGGTCATTTGACCAATTTTTTCTTGGTTACAGAACATTATGTACAGACTATAAACAGTTATGGAATATATTTTTGATTTTCGGAGCTTTATTTTGGTTCAGTTACATGATCCTGTTGCATATATTTTTGTGATGCCTCTTTTTATAAATGTCGCAAATGTCTATCTAACACATAATTTTCCAATGAGTATGTTAATGTCTTTAAAATTCTAGAAATATGTTGATATTGGATGAAATCAAACTGTCTTTCCAAAATTTTGACCCTTAGGAACATGCGATAGATAGCTGGTTTTCATTCAGCATAGATGTCGGTGAGTTGTAGGATGATGAGCTGTGAGTCTAGCCTGACGACAAGTCGGCATATACCATGTTTGATGGCATCAGAAAGGAGTTCTATTAATGCGTTGTACTCAGTGATATTGTTCATAGACCAACCAATATATACTCCTCTGAAACTTACTAACTCGTCGTCGGGATTGAAAATGGCCCATGCCACAGAAGACAGATTCCGCAAGCTACGACTTGCTCCGTCGCCATATCCAACGAATGATTCGAGTAGGTTCGACATCTGTAACAAATGAAAAAAGTGGATTACTTAACCAAATTAAATGCTCTTGGTGAAAACAAAAATGTAACAAAATCACGAAGAATACTATGTGAGATCAAGCATAGTAGCGCTTGAGGTAAAACCCGTTGCGAGGTTGCGCCAGTGGAATCCTATCATAGTCCATCAACTCGTAGGATCCTTTTTCTAACACTCGTTTAAAAATATAGGGACCCATCCATAACGATTTGAACTTCCCTGCTCCCAATTTATCAGATTCCTGGTCATAAAGTAAAACTAGGTCACCCTCTGAGAGGACGCGAGGTTTGACATTCTTGTTGAACTGTGCTTCGACTCATTTCTTATGAGCCTCGTTAGCCAAATATGCATCACCACAGGTTTCATCCAAATGGATTAATTCTAAGAAACAAGCCTCTTCTTCTGAGGTTCCGGGGAGAAGGTCGACTGCGAGTTTAAGGGATGAGATTTCACATTGAACTGGTAAGATTGCTTTGAGACCGTACACCAATTGAAAAGGTGTGAATCTAGTTGCGTTTCTCACCGATGTCCAGTATGCCCACAAATTCGAGTATAGGATTAGGTTCCAATCCTATTTGTGGACTCCGATCATCCTTTGCAGCATGCACTTTAGGACTTTGTTGATTGCTTCAACTTGTTAGTTAGTTTGCGGATAGTACGGAGTAGAGCTGTCGTGAGACAGTCCTAATTTGGCAACCAACTCAACCATCATGTGATTGCAAAAATGTGATCCATGATCTGTGACTATGGCCTATGGCATGCCGAATCTGGAGACTACGTGATTGAAAAAGAAAAGGGCAACTGTTTCGCCGCTGTTTTTTAATGTAGGCATCGCCTCGGCCCATTTGGTAAAATAGTCCACCGCGACTATTATGTACCCATGCCCCCTGGTCGAGGTGGGGTTACATGTCATGAAATCTATGCCCCATTTGCGAATGACCCAATAGCTACTATTGGTTGCAGCGGTGTGGGTGGTCTTCTGGTTTTGCTATCGAAAATTTGGCAAGCATGACAACTTCTAACTGCGGTTATGCAATCTTTGAACATTGTTGGCCAGAAGTATCCTGCTCGTAAAAAATTTTGTGTCATAGCATAACCAAATTGATGTTGCCCACAAGCTCCTGAATGCCAATCATTCAGGACTTTTTCGGCCTCCTCAAGTGTGAGGCACCTCCACAGAACTGTATCGATACCACGACGGTAAAGAGTATCACAGATGATCACGTAGTCTTTTGCTTGGTATCGAATATGTTGTTGTTCGGAGCGTGAGGTATTAGACCTATATGTTTGTGTCTGGAGATAAATGATTATATCTCCGTACCACAAATCACTTGAAGATATCATAAACAAATTTTCATCCATGATTACTTCTTCGGATGTGGCATCATTGGACGACGATGGGAGATCGCATAGTAACTCCGCGAATACCAAGGCTTTATTTAATTTGGATTTTTTGAATTCCAAATCAAACTCTTGTAGAATTTCCATCCATTTCGAATACTTGCCCCCTAGCAACTGTCATGGGGTTGCAATTTGACAAAATGGTAGTTTTTCTAAAGACGACGTAGTGTCAAAATCTTTGTATTGCTTGAACAGCTACGAGTGCTAGCTTTTCAATGTAGGAGTATTTCATTTCCGTATCATTTAAGTTTCATCTTAAATAATATATAGGATGTTCAATTCCATTGTCATATTGAACTAAAACCATTTCTATGGTCATATCTGTTGTAGCCAGATACAGGTTAAAGTCTTTTTGATAATTAGGATCGTATATTAATGATGCTTATATTAGAGATTTCTTTAAAGCATCAAAAGAAGCTTGTGTGACCTGGTCCCAAATGAAGGGTACATCCTTTTTCAAAAGACGAGTATAACCTTTAGCTAGTTTACCGTAATTTGGAATGAACCTCCTGAGAAAATTTGCTTTCCCTTGGAGTTTCTGAATCTGAAGTAGGCTTGAAGGTGGAGGCAAATCGATCATTGCCTGAACCTTGCAAGGGTCAAGACAAATCCCATCCTTTGAGACAACGAAGCCGAGTAAACGACCAGAACTGACACAAAACACGCATTTGTGCAGATTGAGTCTTATCTTGTAGTGTCAGCAACGTAGAAATATTGCTCTCAAATGGCACGGATGATCGGTCCGCTTTCACGAATGAGCTGGGAGATCATCGAGATAAGGTTGAACGATGTTTTTGATGTCATGGAAAGCATAGTTCATTGCTCTTTGAAAAGTTTCCCCTGCATTCTTCAAACCAAAGGGTAGCTTGCAATATGCGAATGTGCCCCACGGACAAATGAATGCAGTCTTTGAATGGTCTTGTGGGTGGATATTTATTTGATTATACCCAAAAAATCCATCCATGAATGAAAATATTTCGCATCCAGCGCATTCATCAATAATCTGGTCGATAAAGGGTGTAGGGTAGTTGTCTTTCAGACAAGCTTGATTTACATCCCTGTAATCAATGCACACTCTGATCGTTCCTTGTTTTTTCATCACAGGAACAATATTTGATACCCAATCGGTTAGAGGAACAGGGTAAATGAAACCAGCATGGAGGAGTTTCTCAACTTTCGCCTTGATGGCAACGACTTTCTTGGGGTGCACTTGCCTTCGCACTGGTTTAACATCTGGATACATCTTAATCTCGTGTTCAACTATGCTCGAGTCGATGCCTGGCATTTCATCATATGACCAAGCAAAGACATCTCTAAACTCGCGAAAGAGAGCATTGTATATTTCAAGTTCGGAAGAAGAACAAGATTTTCTGACATGAATGTTCTCTACAACATCTGTTTTGGTTGAGATGTTTATGGCAATAGTCTCTTCAATATTGGATAGGTTCCTCTCGGAATCCACTGTGTTTACAGTATTCATCAGAAAGTCAAATACTGAAGGATGTTGTAGGTCACTGGAATTATCTTCTTTACAAGTCGGAAGATGGGAACGATGGTGGTGATCTTCCCATGGTGCCCCATCGATCATCATCGATTGAATGATTCTTTCGTCTGTAAGGTGTACTTGCGACCAAGGATCTGAAGGGGTGCCATATTCTTTAGACATATCTACCCAAACGCTTGACGAGCATTGATGCTGGTTTGTCTCCCACGCTGAGAACATTGATTGCTATAATATTTCCAGTGGGGTTAGAGGCAAAACCTGCGAATGATCCATTTTAACATCGTTTTCTAACATCTTTTGAATGGAAGATATCATATTGCAGGTTCCTACATTAGCCACTTCCGCCAAATTGGTAGGAGGCGGTAGGGTAAAAGTTCCCATTAATATAGGGTCTTTTAGTAGGCTTACTCTGATATTATGAAGCATGTTAGGGCTTCCATGGATCATTGGAATGATTCCCATAACTTGCGAACTATTGGGGAGAAAAGTTTGTTGGTCGATGATTGTAATTCCTCCTTGGGAAGGAAATGCAATTTTCCTAAAGTAGGTTGACACAATAGCTACCATGGCATATATCCAGGGTCTTCCCAATAGGATGTTGTAATCAAGATTTTCGTTGATGACTTCAACATCGATTTCTACTATTTACCCCCCAATTCGACTTGCAAGTTACTTAGTATCCCATACAGGGTGTACGTTCATCCATCAAATTCTTTTAATGTTGTTGACGATCGCGACAAAGATGGAGACCCCTGAGTTTTCCAGCAACTCATCGACATGATACATGTGGATGTCCCCTCATCAATAATTGTTCTATGAATAGTTTTGTTGAGGGCTTTCACTTGAATGAGGAAAGCTAGTTGAGCTGGTAACTGAGGGTCATATCCTTTATGATTAAAAGATACAAGATTGGAATCCGTTGGGTCAATCCCACCTATTGCTGACAATAAAGCCTGTTTTTGGGAGGGGAAATTTTGTAGCATTTCAAGAGTCGACATCGTGGATGGTGATTGGGCTAAATCCTCCACTATATTATAGTGTTGTGTTGCTTGGGTAGTTAAATGTCGATTTGTGTACTACTCCCTTTGGCGGTTTTATTGTTAATTCAGGAATGATGGGTGGCATGACTTCTGTTGAAGTCATTGTTCAACTACTAGGTTGATCATTATCCTTGTTGTTCAACATCTGTGGATTCCTGTAATCTTTACTCCTTGTCGTTATGAGAGTATCATTTAGTTGCTTCGAGATTGACAACATTAGTACTTGGGACCGGGAAGCATTTTCGTTTGCAACCAGATTTGTTCCTGGGTTTGGAAATGGATCAGTCAATACAACCGAGGTTTTTGAACTTTTGAAGAATTTCCTAAGTTCTTCTTTATATGGACATTCTCGGGTCCAATGATCCTCGTCACATATACTGTATGGAATTTTGGGTTTTGCATTCCCAGAAGGGTTTGCAGAAGGTTTCCTAGGAGATGAGTCTCCCTGGTTTTTCCTCTTCCCTTGTTTTTTCTTCTTGCCTCCTGGTTGCTTGGTTTCTTTGCCTTTGTCTATTGACACAACATTTACTTTCGAGGCTAGAAGTTCCTCATTTGCATCTTGACTCGAAACCGTGCGGGCCTTTTTGGATGTAGCCTTTACAGTTTTAGTGCTTGTCATGCCTATCACACCATTTTCAGCATGAGAGTCTTTGTTTGATTTAGGAGGCGGAGGGATGGATAATTCTGGTCTAGAAGCGTCAGGGATTTTATCATAGATCATGCCAGACTGAGTATAGATCAAGCCTATATATTGTGCATGAGCAATAACTTGCTCTTCAGTGATGACTCCGCCCTTTCCCACATCTTCTATAATAGCGGGTAACAGTGACTTAATAAACCATTCAGCCAATAGATGATCAGGAACATATGTTTTTACCATTATGCGACGATGCCACCGCTCATGAATATGATCAGATATGTGAGTGGATGTCGTTTGTTTGAAATTGGTAAGCAGCTCAATTCCTATTTCGTACCTGATAGGTAACTGAAAATGGGTTAAACAAGTTGTGGCTAGTGTACTTTATGACATCGGAATATGTCTCTAGCCTAGACCTCTAGATGTTGTGCGTTAAGTTCCAAAGCGTTGTTAGATTCATTGGATTTATTTTAAGTTGATCTTGCTTAATAGTTTGCCTTTTAGGTTCACCACGTGATGTATATATAATTCCTAAAATGAAGTCTAAGATGATAAACAAACGTTTTATCTTCTTTCTAGCAATGAAAATCCTAGCTACTAAAGGGAAGAAAGTCAAGAATCTTTTCTTCATAGAGCACAGAGCACACGCTAAATGCACAGTCCTAAATCAAGCCAAGAAATCAAGAATGCAAATGCACATGTATGTATTTTTTTTTCACCTCTCTTAATGTGTGAATGATGTTAAGAAGTCACGTGCAAAACTGAATTACTTTTAAAGCGATTGTACTCAACAAAATTCTTTTTCAAAACGAAGTGAAAGCAAGAGAGACACTTTGCGATTTTGAAATGAAAATTGCTTTTTGACACTTTAAAAGTAATAATTCAAATCCTATGCAATAGTAATTGTATAATCAACTATCTAGAACAATGGAATTGCTTTCTAAAACTAAAAATGACAGCTATGACACTTTCAGATCTAGAGACGACAGTTCGACTATGCTACTTTTTGCAAAAGAGAACTAAAAACGAAACACAATACATAAAAACATTTATAGTTCACTAAGGAGGCGGAATAATGCAAGAGAAGGGGGTTTTCACAGAAGTACACTGACTATAGACAACAAAACTCTTGAATAAGACTGAAAACAGTGAGAAAAATCCACAGTCGGAGGGTAAAGTTAACCCTCCCTGACCATCACACCTGTTACACAGTGAACTCAGTATGCAGTGCACCTACTAAACTAGGGAAGTGTGATGCATACAGGCTGCCTTGAAGGTAGGGTGCGATGGTAGCAGTGCGAGACTTTGAACGAGATTTCACTCACAGTTTGCAATCTAGTTCAAGTGTTTAGGCTGAATAAGTAAAGATCAATGTATGTAAAACATAGGGGTGATCTAAGAGGTTATTAGAGCCACCACTTAGGGCAATTAGATTGCTTGCAGATCTATTATTTAATTCATAAACAAAACATGGAGATTGACTGAAGCAACATTGATCTACTTTGCATTTGTATGACAAATGCAGTTCGAAGGCTAGCTGACTTGACTTCAGGCTCCGTCTGTATGTTTATAAAATAAACAATGATAGATAGGCTAACAAGTAATCTAGTCGGTCCCCAGCGGAGTCGCCATTTTGTTATACGGGAATAGTGTCGACTCGGATGCTGCTATTCCCACTAAGATGTGTGGCTATCTTAGAAACAAACAATCAAAGTCTACTATTGATTCCTTTTATGAAAATAGATGAGAGGAGAACCAAGAGGGCCAACCTGAGTCTTGCGCTCGATTTCCTCTCCTTCTTGATAGAGATTTGCTGCTTCTTCTTTGTCTGCCCAGCTTCAAAAGGACCTGTGGAATCACAACAACATACTACTATGCAAGAAACAAGGATCTAAATTCATAAATAATGCAGCATCAGATGTGCATTAACCATATACAAGCATATATAAACAAGTACGCAAGAATATGGAAGGAAACAAGAATAACTTTATTCAGATGAAAAGTAGCAAGAAGATTACAACCATGTGCTCTGACCCAGCATCATCCTTTAGCTAAGAAGCCCTTCTTCACCTCAAGCAAAGCTAGATCACCCAACACTGTGAATGTACACCAGAGTACCAACAACACTTCTCTATAAGATACAAAATTCCAGCCTCTGGATCTCTGTGATGAGGGATCCATATATAGATGATTACAGAGAGGTGAGTCATCTTTTGGGATCTTGATTAGTGTTTTCTCTTTGATAGTTCCTGCTTCCACTTGGAGAATGATGATCTCTTACTCATCCCTGGTCGAAAATGGAGTGGCAAGTGTCAGAGGGGAAGCTTCTGGAAGATTCCATGATCTTCCACCTCGCATTTTTGTCCTTGCCATTTGTCCATTCCTGACCATCGCACCCTACAGAGGAGCAAATCAGTATGCATCACACCTTGTACACTGGGAAGGTGATATGCATCGCACGCTCTGCATTGCGCTTTCAGTATGGTCCAGTTTTGACCATTTATGAGCAGTTTTCAGTGGAGAACTTCTGGGAGATGATGTAATCAGCTGACCTTGTTCCTTTAGGCAGTGAAGCAACACTTTTAGGGACTTAAGAGCCCTCAGTTTATGGACATTTGTGATTGGGGTTGAAGTGCCCAAAAATGTCTATAACAAACAGGTCTATGTCATCAGGGGCCATGATGCAGTTTTGAGGGGTTTTTATGGGATTTGATGGCATTCGCTTGGCATATTCCATCACCAGCACAGTTTGCCTTTCATTCTGTCGCATTTCGACAACTTTCAAAAATCAGCGTTATTATTGGGCATAACTTAATTAATTATGCTCGAGGCAACATTCTAGGGAGATTAATTGATGGAACACCTAAATGTAATAGCTCGTTGGAATCGGAATGAGAAGATCGACGGGATGGGATACTAAGAAGAGACTTCTAGTGGCCGAAGAGAGTATGGTGGGCAATTTTCCATTTTCCTTAGTTAAAAATGACTTTAATTAGTCATTTAATTAAGGAAAAATAATTAATTGGAGAAAAAAGGCCAAAGGTGACTTAAGTGAAATAAAATTAAATTAAAAGTCCACTTTATAAAGTCAATGGAGGAGCTTCTAGAATAATAATAAAATAATAAAATAAGATGCTTTTAGAGGCTTGGAGATCTATCCATGAGATCTATAAAAGAGGAGGAGAAGGTCATTTGGAGACATCTTGGAGTTGAGTATTTTCCTGTGTAGAGGTTTAACAACCTGGTTCTGTACTTTAGCAGTAGCCCCAGGACAGAAACTCTCGGGTGATTTAGTGGGAGTGGGCGAGCACCCATCTCTTCTCTTTGTGGATCCATTCAGTGTTCACAGGTTGCAGTTATTTGATTTTTAGTTTGTTTGGGAGGCCCATTGTGGCATTATTATAGATTTGTTGAGGCCAGTTATCTCAGCTTTATGGGTTGTATGTGCGTCTAAACCCTAGTTCATCTAATATAATAAAGCTGAGTATTTTCTTGTTCAGTGTGTTATGGGATTGCGTACTCTATTTGTTCAAATTTTTACCTGGCAATCTTCTGTTTATGAATATAGTTTTTATCTAGAGTTTTTCTGAGTTAAAAATTCGAGTTGTTCCAAATTTATTTCAATTGGGACATTATAGTTAGTCAAACCCAACTTCACAACAATAACAAATAAGAGTTAGACACACAACCATTTTGATTACACTAGGGTTTTATCAGACATACACACATACAAAGGAAGTAATTTCTAAGGCAATATAAGGGCCTTGCTCACATATTCCACCTAACCCTAATGAGCTAGGGTTCCAATGTTGAAACATAGCAAACCCTATATTACGAAAACTTGAAAGGTTCCGGGATTTTAGACCTTATCACTCAACCCTAACAAGTTAGGATTTCTTGATCATTGAAAAATCCTAAACATGACATCATCAGTAAAAACTTCAACTAGCATTTCACAATATCCCTAATCAGCTTTAGGATTCACAATAGCAACCCTTCGGTTAGGGATTTCTAGAACCTGTCTAGGGTTCTACATAGTCAATCAAGAATATGAGTAGGATAGGTGGATTCATCAAGAGATGAATCACCCAAAAAAGAATCACTAAGATTCAATACAACTAGTCATAACAAAGTAATAGATCATCAAATGAATAGTCCTTTCAATCAATGTATTCAAAGCATACCTTTGTTTCTTAACTAACCTTGTCTTGAGAGATCCTCCTTCTTTCAAATATTTTTCCCTAGTCAAGACAACAGAGGGAGAAAGGTGATTAGTATTTAATATAATCAAAACTAAATGAGTACATGAACCGAAAACTGAAAAGAGATGAGATACTTATCTTTGGGATTTGTTGGGAGCTCCCTCCAATGCTTGAGGGATTGTTGATTTGGGGTAGCATCGGATGTGCTTTAGCCATGAAAATTGGTGGAGAGGCTAAAGCACATGAGAACTCCAAGACCCAGAAATGTTTTGGACAAATTGTACCCGGTTTGGGAGATATTAAAATAATTAATATTTTTAATGGAGTTCCTAAGTCTAAACTTAGGAAAAATAAAATATTAATGGGTATTAATATAAAACTGGGTTAGAAAGTTCCAAAAGTTATGGATCAAGCCAAATCTAATATTAGCCATTGATTAGAGATTTAATCTCGGTCGTTGAAGGACCAATGAGAAAAGTATAAAAAGAGGCTTGAGGGTCAGTTAGAGAACACACCAGAGTGATCAATTATTCATTTTGCTAGAGTGGGGTTGCTAAGCAAAGTTGAACCAGTGATCAGCAGCGAAGGCCAGTGAGTACTGGGCAGAGAGGTAGAGACAGTAATGAGAGACCAACACAAAAGTAGGGAGAGCGAGAGCAGTAGCCAGTTTAGGCCACGCAGAGCCCAACAGAGACAACGTAGAGGCCAAAGGGACTGCGTCATCCACATAGAGGCTGCTGGAGTGAGGCAGAGGATCCCAGAGGCTACGCAGTGCCTCAGAGGGCTGACGCAAGTTGTTGAATTTTCTAACTCTATCCGTTAGAAAATTAATCTGTATTCCACTGGTTTATTTACCGAAATAAATACAATACAATGACAACATCTACATATCATCAACTGAAAGAAAACAAGCACACAAGTGACACCGTTATTTTTGGACAAATGTCCCTGGAAAAACCCAATGCGAGAAAACCGGTGCAGCTATTTAGAGGGTTATATTATTATGCAGTATATCTGAGTACAATTGGGTGCCTAACTGGCTTACCCGACAGAGAAAAAATACATGCCAAGAATACGTCTATATCCGGAAACAAGTATTTAGAAAACTTGTCCCACGAAACCCTCTCCGGCACAACTGAAGCTCAACGCTTACCCTTTTGGCCTTTGTGTCAGCCTCCTGTTGACCTGTGTCAACCCCATGACCCTTAGTGTTAGCCCTCTGAGGCACTGCATAGCCTCTGGGACCCTCTGCGTCACTCCAACAACCTCTGTGTGGATGACGCAGTCCCTCTAGCCTCTGTGCTGTCTCTGCTGGGCTCTGCGTAGCCTGGACTGGCTACTGCTCTCGCTCTCTTTGCTTTTGCGCTGGTCTCTTAGTATTGTCTTTGCCTCTTTGCCTCATACTCACTGCTCCTTGCTGCTGATTACTGATTCAACTTTGCTTAGCAACCCCGCTCTAGCAAAATGAATGACTGATCACTCTGGTGTGTTCTCTAATTGACCCTCAAACCTCCTCTTATACTTTTCCCGTTGGTCCATCAACGACCGAGATTAAATCTCTAATCAACGGCTAAGATTAGATTTGGCTTGATCCATGACTTTTGGAACTTTCTAAACCAATTTTATATTAATACCCATTAATATTTTATTTTTCCTAAGTTTAGACTTAGAAACTCCATTAAAAATATTAATTATTTTAATATCTCCCAAACCGGGGACAGTTTGTCCAAACCATTTATGGGTCTTGGAGATCTCATGTGCTTTAGCTTCTCCACCAATTTTCATGGCTAGAGCACATTTGATGCTACCCCAAATCAACACAGGTTAGCAGGAGGCTGACATAGAGGCCAGAATGGCCAGTGCTGAGCTTCAGTTGTGTCGTAGAGGGTTTCATGGGACAGGTTTTTTGAATACTTGTTTCCGAATAGAGAGGTATTGCTGCCGTGAATATTTGTCTATCGGGTGCGCTGGTCAGGCACGTAGTTGTACTCAAGGAAATACTGCATAATAATAGACCCTCAGAATAGCTGCACCAGTTTTCTCGCATTGGGTTTTTCCAGGGACATTTGTCCAAAAATAACGGTGTCACTTGTGTGCTTGTTTTCTTTCAGTTGATGGTCTGTAAATGTTGTCACTATATTGTGTTTATTTTGGTATTTAAATGTTTTAAATAACTTGTTCAGAATTTACAAGTAGAAGAAATAAACCATCAAAATACAAATTAATTTTCTAACGATAGGCTTAGAAAATTCAACATGGTATCAGAGTGTGGTTGTTGATCATAGGAGAGTTGAAGGCATCAGCTGAGCAAAGCATTTGTAGCAGAATCAACTGTCCTGAGTGACAGTAGCTGATCCTTGCAGAAGCGACAGAGGAAGGGTTGACGCGAAGGGATTGCGTCATCAGTCTGGGCTTGAGAGAGGCCAGCGCAGAGGCTGAGGAGGGCAGAGAGAGGCTCATGCAGAGCCACGTAGAGGCCAGGAAGGGTGACACAGTTCGCTGGGGGAGCTATTTTGCCGGTGCCGGGATTGCACAGAGCTAAGAGGCTCAATCCTTTAGTTGCTGGGGCGAAGGAAGCTATGGGCAGTTTGCGGGAGTGAAGTTGGTGGGGTACTGTGGTTAGAACAATACCTAATATGGAAATGCCAAGGTAGAGGAAGTTGTTGCCGAGGCAGATTTCGAGCCAAGGGATCTGGATCAATGTTGCAGTTGCATAGACGATTGGAGAGGGGTAACTTGACGATTGGCAGAAAGATTTCTAGGAGGGAAATCAAGGCTCAAAGGGAGTCCAAAAGAGAACTTCCAAGCAGGAAGTAGAGAGACTCAGCAAGAGTTGAACCGAGAACTTCTAGACGAGAAGTAGAGAGACTTGGCAGGAGTCGAACCGAGAACTTCCAGACGAGAAGTCGAGAGACTCATCAGGAGTCGAACTAAGAACTTCTAGGCGAGAAGTAGAGAGACTTAGTAGGAGTCGAACTGAGAACTTCCAGGCGGGAAGTAGAGAGACTCGGAGGAGTCGACCAAAGAGCAGTGAGATGGCTGTGAATGGGCTGAGAGATCAGGATAGGTTGGACGAAGCATCCAACTTTCTGGTCTGGAAGGCCAGGATCTTATCCATTGTAGACAGACATCGTATCAAAGGCTTCACCTTGAGAGTAATGGCTATCCCAGTTGACCTGGTAGCTAATGAAAGGTACGAGGATTCCCCAAGCAACGCGAGGCTAGCAGGCTGCAACAGTGCAAGAGGCATGAGAGTGTTGCACTAGTGTAGGATGGCACAAAGAGGTGTGCAATGGTGCGAGATGTAGGGAGTTGTTGCAACAACGCAGAGGTAAGGAGAGGGAGCAACTGTTAGCGACAGAGGGAGCTTCAACATCGGGAGTGTTTCTAGCTTGACAAGGATATCACATGTTGGGTGGATCAGTTACTTACTTCTTAGTGACTGAGTTGCAGTGTAGTAGTAGTATGCAGTAGCACGATGTAGCATGATGAGAGGGGGTTGCAGTGCAAATGCAATGTTGGGAGAATGGACCAACAACAACATAGATGTAGAGGCAGTTGTCGTACGGATGCAGCAGCGGCAGTGGCAACCCCGTGGGCAGCAGTACAGGATGCAACAATGCAAAGGATGTTGGGCGGGGAGGCCTAGCATCAACACAGGTACTGGTGCCATATAATCAGAGTAATGCTCAGTGAGGAGTATTACTAGAGCACAATCCTCGCTAAGAGGGAGTGTTGATTTGGGGTAGCATCGGATGTGCTTTAGCCATGAAAATTGGTGGAGAGGCTAAAGCACATGAGATCTCCAAGACCTAGAAATGGTTTGGACAGATTTTACCCGGTTTAGGGGATATTAAAATAATTAATACTTTTAATGGAGTTCCTAAGTCTAAACTTAGGAAAAATAAAATATTAATGGGTATTAATATAAAACTGGGTTAGAAGGTTCCAAAAGTCATGGATCAAGCAAAATCTAATCTTAGCCGTTGATTAGAGATTTAATCTCGGCCGTTGAAGGACTAACGAGAAAAGTATAAGAAGAAGCTTGAGAGTCAGTTGGAGAACACACCAGAGTGATTAGTCATTCATTTTGCTAGAGCGGGGTTGCTAAACAAAGTTGAATAAGTGATCAGCAACGAGGGGCAGTGAGTACTGGGCAGAGAGGTAGAGACAATACTGAGAGACCAACACAGAAGCAGGGAGAGCGGGAGCAGTAGCTAGTTCAGGCCACACAGAGCCTAGCAGAGACAACGCAGAGGCTAGAGGGACCGCATCATCCACACAGAGGGTCCCAGAGGCTGCGCAGTGCCTCAGAGGGCTAACGCAGAGGGTCCTAGGGCTAACACAGGTCAGGAGGAGGCTGACGCAGAGGCTAGAAGTGCCATTGCTGAGCTTCAGTTGTGCTGGAAAGGGTTTCGTCACTCATGGGATAGGTTTTTTGAATACCTGTTTCCGAATAGAGAGGTATTGCTGCTATGTATTTTTCTTTGTCAGGTGGGCCGGTTAGGCACCCAGTTGTACTCAAGGAAATATTGCATAATAATAGACCCTCAGAATTTTTGCACCAGTTTTGTCGCATTGGGTTTTTCTGGGGACATTTATCCAAAAATAACGGTGTCACTTGTGTGCTTGTTTTCTTTTTGTTGATGATCTGTAGATGTTGTCATTGTATCGTATTTATTTCGGTATTTAAATGTTTTAAATAACTTGTTCAGAATTTACAAGTAGAAGAAATAAACCAACAAACTAATTTTCTAACAGATAGACTTAGAAAATTCAACAGGGATACCAACAAACTTGTAAAACAATACAAAAATGTCTTTTCCCAAAATATGTTAAAAACCGGTAAATTCTAAAACATATAAAACAAGATATGTAAGGCAAATGACTTAATAGTGTATCTTCGGGTTTGAGTTTCTTTGAGTCTCCTTCTTCAGCAAATTTGGCTTGATCCCGTCCTCTATTATTCCTTGGATTCTCGGGACAATCACTCTTGTAGTGACCTTTCTTATGACATTGATAGCGCTTTATCTTAGACATGTCAACATTATTCCTCGGTCCCTTCGATCTCTTTCCCTTATGATGAGCAACATAAGCATTTGATACTCCTTCATGATTGACAACCATTGAGATCCTTAATTCCTCTTGACTACAAGTGGTCCATAATTCTTTAAAGTTGGGAGCTACCTTCCAACTATTGAGATGTTGATTTGGGGTAGCATCGGATGTGCCCTAGCCACGAAATTTGGTGGAGAGGTTGGGGCACATGAGATCTCCAATACCCAGAAAGGGTTTGGGCATATTCTAAACAAATCAGGAGATATTAAAATAATTAATATTTTTAATGGAATCCCCAAGTCTAAACTTAGGGAAAATAAAATATTAATGTGTATGAATATGAAGCTGTGTTAGAGTGGTACAAAAGACATGGATCAAGCCAGATCTAATCTTAGCCATCGATTAGGGACTTAATCTTGGCCATTGTTATGTCAAGAAGAAAAGTATACGGGAGGCTTGAGGGTCACTTGGAGAATACACCAGAGTGATCAGTCATTTTATTCTAAGGAGCGGGGTTTGCTAAGAGAGATAGAATCAGTGATCGGGAGAGCAGTTGAGTTGCATTAAGTACAGAGAGACAGAGAGGCAGAGATAGTGCCGGGTTAGCAGCAGAGCAGCCAGAGAGGGAGATGCAGGAGCAGCCAGTGCTCACGCAGGGCCACGCAGATGCAGCTAAGTGCTGCGCAGAGCACCAGAGGGGCCAACGTAGCTGAAGTAGAGGCTCAGAGAGATGACGCAGGGCCTCCTGGGGCTGATGCAGGCCAAGATACGCTGATGCGGTGTTAGGGCTTGGCTAGTAGAGGCTGACGCAGTTCAGATTAGGCAGACGCTGGGGTTTCTGGAGCAGATTGGTGTTGAGTAGCTGTCGGAAGGATTATCCGGGGTTTCAGCCAGTAGATTTGTCAAAAATCGAGAGGTATCACTGCTAAGGAAATTCTCTGTTGGGTAGGCCAGTTTCGGCACCCAGATTGTACTCTAATATTGCTTAATAAGAAAACCCTCAGATAGCTGCACCGATTTTCCCACATTGGGTTTTTCCGGGAACATTAGTTCAAAAATAATGGTGTCATGTGGTGTGTTTATTCTTGTTTCTTTTAGTTGTTGATCTGTAATATGTTGAGCATGCACTAGTGTTTATTTTCAGTATTTACATTGTAAATAACTTGTTAAGGAAGATAACAAGTATGTAGGAATAAATTAGATAAAGCGCATGGAGGGTTTCTAACTAAGTAAACTTAGAAACTTCAACATGGTATCAGTGATTGCAGATCATAGGAGGACTAAAAGACATCAGCTGAGCGGAGCAATAGCAGCAGAAAACAATTGTCCCGAGGTGACAAAAGCTGTTTCTAGCAATGCAAAAGCCAAGGAGTGTGATGCGGAGCCTGCTAGGGCAATGCAGAGGAAGCCGGGAGTTGCGTAGAGCCCTAGAAAGGTCAGTGTTGCTGACGCAGAGGGCCAGATCGCTGATGCAGAGCCAACGTGAGGCAGAGAGGGGCTGACGCAGTTCACAGAGAGGCAGTTGCTGGGGTCTAGAAGGCTGCAGGAATATTGCAAAGTGGAGCTGGTGAGGTACTGTAGTCAAAACAGTACCTGACAGAGCAGGGCCAAAGGAGTTTTTACTGAGGGTTTCTACCCGAGGAACCTAGATCAGCAGTGCAGTGACACAAGACAATCAGAGTTGGGGGCATATCGACAAGCGGCAGAAGGATTTCTGGGAGGGAAATCAGGACTCAGAGGGAGTCCAGAAGAGAACTTCCAGACGGGAAGTAGAGACTCAGAGGACTCGAACAGAGAACTTCTAGGAGGGAAGTATAGGAGCATCATGGCACTACACGGGGTAAGAGACCAGGATAGACTGGATGGAGCATCGAACTTTGCAGTCTGGAAGGCCATAATCTTATCAATGCTTGACAAGAATCGTGTCAAGAACTTCGCCTTGAAGGTAATAGCTATCCCAATCGACCCCAATGATAATGACAGGTACGAGAAGGTGATGGCGAGGGCCAAGTGCATTATCCTTGACGAGGTGAAGGATCATGTGGTACCACATATAGCCGAGAAGGAAATGACATTTGAGATGTGGGAGGCTCTCAAAATGCTGTATCAACATACTTCTGTGCAGAGAAGAATGCTGCTTGAGAATCAGATGAGGTTGTGTCAAATGAAGAAGGGACAATCGATTGACACCTTCATCGGAGGACTGAATGAGATCCGAGACCAGTTAACTGCTATAGGAGCGACACCGGATTAGGAGCTGATGGCGAGGACAACCCTGAATGCTGTCTCAGAAGATTGGGAAGTATCTGTCGAGAGTATACTAGGCAGAGGGACACTTCCACCTTGGGATAAGATGTGGGCAGCTCTTCGCCAAGAAGAGGTCAGACGATAGTCGAAGACAAGTAGCAGTAGCAAGGTGATCAAAGTCAAGCAGGAGGAGGAAGATGTGGCCCTAGCATCTGAGGGAAAGTAGGGAAAACGGAAGAAGAAAGATCTCTCCAAGATCAAGTGCTTCCACTATGGGGAGTTGGGTCATTATGCAACCAAGTGTCCAAGGAAGAAGAGTAAGGGAGAGTCTTCCAAGACTAAGGTAGTGCCATCAGGAGCAGAGAAGGAAGTTTTGACAGATGATGACTGTGCCATGAGTGCACACGCACCACTTGAGCGGAAGTGTGGAGACATCGAGCTATAGTCAGGAGGATTACAAGCAATGAGGGGCAGGATCCTTGAGGTACCCAACCTCTTGGATTAGACCTTGCTATGGGAGCCCCGATGAGGAGTAACAAGACTGGCTGAGTTGGTAGAGACGGATGTAGATGGAGTGGTAGAGAGAGCTCTAGTGCAGAAGTCCCGAGACAGCGCAGAGCTAGTAGGCTGCATCAGTGCGAGAGGCACAGGAGTGTTGCACCAGTGCAGGAAGGCACAAAGAGGTGTGCAATGGTGCGAGATGCAGGGAGTTGTTGCAGCAATGCAAAGGTCAGAGAGGGAGCACTTGTCAGCGACAGAGGGAGTTTCAACATCAGTGGGTGTCTCTTGCCCAACAGGGAGGTTAGATTGGGAGATCAGTTACTTCTTAGTAACTGAGTTGCAGTGCAGCAGTGGGCAACACGATGCAACATGATGAGAGGAGGTGCAGTGCAGATGCAGTGTTGGGAGAAAGGACCACCAGCAGCGCGGATGTAGAGGGAGCTGTTTTACAGATGTAGCAGCGGCAGTGGCAGAACCATGGGCAGCAGTACAGGATACAACAATGCAGAGGATGTTGGGCAAGAAGGCCTAGCATTAGCATAGGTACGGATGCTAGATGATCAGAGTAATACTCAATGAGGAGTATTGCTAGAGCATAGTCCTCGCTAAGAGGGATTGTTGATTTGGGGTAGCATCAGATGTGCTCTAGCCACGAAATTTGGTGGAGAGGTTTTGGCACATGAGATCTCCAATACCCAGAAAGGGTTTGGGCAGATTCTAAATAGATCAGGAGATATTAAAATAATTACTATTTCTAATGGAGTCCCTAAGTCTAAACTTGGGGAAAATAAAATATTAATGTGTATTAATATGAATCTGTGTTAGAATGGTCCAAAAGACATGGATCAAGCCAGATCTAATCTTAGCCATTGATTAGGGACTTAATCTCGGCCGTTGATATGTCAACACGAAAAGTATTAGAGGAGGCTTGAGGGTCACTTGGAGAATACACCAGAGTGATCAATCATTTTATTCTCTAGAGCGGGGTTTGTTAAGAGAGATAAAACCAGTGATCGGGAGAGTAACTGATGGGCATTAAGTACAGAGAGACAAAGAGGCAAAGATAGTGTTGGGTTAGCAGCAGAGCAGCCAGAGAGGGAGATGCAGGAGCAGCCAGTGCTCACACAGGGCCATGCAGAGGCAGCTAAGTGCTGCGTAGAGCATTAGAGGGGCCAACCTAGTTGACGCAGAGGCTCAAAGAGCTAACACAGGGCCTCCTGGGGTTGATGCTGCCAAGATAGGCTAACATAGTGCCAACACTGGGCTAGGAGAGGCTGATACAGTTCATATTGGGTAGACGTTGGGGTTTTTGGGGCAGATTGGTGCTCAGTAGTTGGCGGAAGGATTATTCGATGTTTCAGCTAGTAGATTTGTCAGAAACCGAGAGGTATTACTGCTAAGGAAATTCTCTGTTAGGTAGACCAGTTTTGGCACCCAGATTATACTCTGATTTTGCTTAATAAGAAAACCCTCAGATAGTTGCATCGGTTTTCCCACATTGGGTTTTTCCGAGGACATTAGTCCAAAAATAATGGTGTCATGTGGTGTGTTTGTTCTTGTTCCTTTTATTTGCTGATGTGTAATATGTCGAGCATGTACTAGTGTTTATTTTCAGTATTTACATTGTAAATAACTTGTTAAGGAAGATAACAAGTAGGTAGGAATAAATCAGATATAGTGCATGGAGGGTTTCTAACTAAGTAAACTTAGAAACTTCAACATGAGATCTGCAACAAGTGCATCCAAAGAGAGTGGAAATTCTTATATAGCAGTAGTCACCAGTTCTTTGTCCGGAACAATCTCATCAATGGCCAAGAGATCATTTCTGGGTCTAGCTATCTTCACAAAGAAGGTTGCTACAATATCTTCTTTAGTCATCTTCACAGTCCTTAGCTCATTCTTCAAACTTGCTACTTGACCAATGTTCTTAATAGTCAATAGCTTTGACAAGGCTTCATACATCTCCTAAGCATGATCATTGTTAGCTATGAATGGGACAAGATTATCTTTTATCCCTTCTACCATCAGAGTCATAGCCACCAATTCTAAATCCCTGAATTTCGCTTTGTCGACATCACTGGCTTCTTTTATAGGCTTCTTTACATTTCCTCTTATTAAGTCCAACACCTTATTTTTCTCGAGGATTAGGTCAACCCTCTTCTCCCAGGACCTAAAGTTAGAGGCTCCTTCAAGTTTTTTCTCATTGTGTTGATTGAGTTAGATATCTTCCTTGAATATAATAGACTCCTTCCTTGAGATAGTGCCTATGAATAGATGAAGTGCTTGAGACTGCCTTTTTCTTCTTTCTTCATCAAAGCTCTAATACCATGTTAGAAAATCAGAAAGGCAGTAAAGATTTTCTTGATCTTGATAATTACTTGTGATGTTTCTTATTATTATGATTCTTTATATCTTCTTCCTCTAGTTCATCAAGCAATCACCAAAAGCATCAACACATAAAACAATAGACACAAGATGTAGGGACATGTCAGGGCAGACCTTGTTAGTTTTTGGTAGCATTGGAAGTGCTCTAGCCTTGAAAATTGGTGGAAGGGCTAAGGCACATGAGTTCTAAAGAACCCAAAAAAAGTTTGGTGAAATTCGACGCAGATTGTATTTTATTAAAATATTTAATATTTTTAATGGAGTTCCTAAGTCTAAACTTAGGGAAATTAAAATATTAATGGGTATTAATCAAAATATGGGTGGCAATGATCTAGAAGGCCGATCAAGTCATGTTTTAATCTTAATCGTTGATTAGAGACTTAATCTCAGCCGTTGAAGACTCAACAAGAAAAGTATAAATTGGAGGCTTGGCGTTCATTTGGAAACACACACACACACAGAAATTGATTTTGACTTCAATTTTTGGGGCTAGGAAGTTGAGAAATTCGAATTAAGTGATCATTCAGTAGTAGAGGGGCAATGAGAATTCAGAAGGACTTTCTAGAGAACATTGATAGCGAGGCGGAGAGAGCTTGCAGAGAAGCAACGTAGTAGCCGGGAAAGGCTGACGCTGGGCCAGTCTGGGCCCACACAGTGATGACGCAGAGTTAAAAGGGCCAGCACAGAGCAAAAATACTGCTTGTCACGCAGAAGGCAGAACAACTGGGAACAACTGGAACTATTGGGAACTGTTAGAATAGTCGGGATAGTTGACGCAGAGGGCAGAGAAGCTAAGGTAGGGTTGACGCAGAACCTGAAAATTTGACGTAGGGCGTACGTAGGGCTAGTGTAGAAATAACTGGTGTTAGCCAGTCTTGTGCTGGATCAACTGGAATTTTGCCAGGTGAAGTGAGGGAAAACTCACTCAGATTTTCTGCCAGTGTTGTCTCTGTAAAGGATTGCTAGATAAGCATCCTAGATTTGTATTCAGATATTTCTGCTGCATAGTAATAAATCCTCAGAACTGCTGCAATGGTTTTCCCGCATTGGGTTTTTCTGGGGACTGTTGTGTCCAAAAATATGTGTATCCTATGTATCTTGTTCTTTTTTCTGTTTTCTGTTTCATGAGATAAAACATTTAATTAGTGTAGGATGCAGAAGTAATTTCCTTAAGTATTCAGAAGAATAACTTGGCTAATGTATGTTAAAAATCAAGTAGGTGAAGTAGATTTAGATTTGCTGTAGTAGGGGTTCCTTTGAGTCTAGGAATTTTTACAAACCCCCCTCGAGGGGGAAACCTAGTCAAGATAATTCTTAGTTTCAATTGTATTCTTTAAGACTCTTCACCCTAGATCAAGACAAGACCTTCCCTCCACACCAAGTCAGCCTCCTAGAATTTTGACCTCTTTCCGGCAAGTTTGACTAGGATAGCAACTCACGGCAACTGGCAGCTTCTGGAAACCATCCAACTTGGAAGACTTCAATCTCCCAATCCAGAGCTCAAAACAGAGAAAGACCACCACCAAAATTTTGATTTTCTTTGTCTCCTTAGACTCACCCAAACTCACATTCACTTTGGCTTCCCGATAATAGACTTTCCAACTTTTCGCAGCTACAAGAGAACTTCGCACTTCTGCCCACAACAAGAGAATTCAAACTTGATGAGAGAGTGATGCTCTAAATGAATTCGGTGACCTTCCTTTTATAGGCTTCTTGTGGGGTCGAATAGGGTCCAAGGCTGACTTGATCTTCTTTGTAATATCCCTTTTTAGGGATATCCCTCAAACACAAGCAAACTCCAACCAGAGATGGACTCTCAAGAGATAAAAATAATAGTAGTGCAACATAGTAATGTATAAATGGAATATAAGCAGATACTCAAGAAATGCAGAGAGATGCTAAGCCATTTTATTAGACTGAGTAATGGAAAGAGTACAGGAGGTGATTAGAAAGATAGCACCTCGACTTGCACAAGGCAAGTGAAGAAATACACTCAGAATGGTAATGAAATGGTCTCTCTCTGAATTGCGTCCAAGCTGCCAGAGAATTGCTGTGCTGCTGCTACTGCTAGAATCAAGTCAGGATTTGGGGCTGTTCTCCTCCTCAGAAAATGCTGAAACTCTGGAATCAACCTTTGCTCAATAAACCTAGAAAAGCCCAAAAAGCTTTTCTAAAATAGCTGACCCCCGAAAATCACCCCCTTGAGGATCTACTCTATCCCTTAAGGCTCTGCGCTGCCACTGAATAGAACCCTCCAAAACTCTGCCCGAAACTCTACCAAAATCCTCTAAGATGCAAGGGCTGAGCCCCTGCTCAATCTCCCAGTTGGAATCCTCCACATAACCCAATCCAGTCTCCTACCCCAAGAGAGTGCGTCCTCCTCTCTCAAGACTGCGCAGTCATCAAGATGCTCAGTTCCTCCTCAACTCCAAAAATCGATCCTCTTGTAAAAGACTGATAAAACTACCTTGCCCGAGCAGGCACTCGAAGTCCCCCGGGGCTAAGGGTGAGATCTCCTAATGGATACACTCGATGCACTAAATAGTGCTGCAGAGAGGCTAAACGACTAGCGTGCTCTAAGTCGAAGTGACTAGCTCAAATGCAACATAATCGAATCCCAAAATGAGGAGGCTCCTCTCTCCTTTATAGTGTTGGCCTCTCTCAAAACACTAAGGCCCACCTCCTCCAACATAGCCTCTCTCTTGCCACGTGTTCCTCTCCATCTGTGCAGTCCCTCCAAGTGTCTACGTGGGCCCTTCTCTACGTGGTCCTTTGGTCCCCTTGGCTCCCCTTTTAAGTCACAACGTTGTGCTACTAGGGAGTGACTTTATTCAAAAAGTGAGTTATGTCTCCCTTTCCTCACCTTTTTATTTATTAATAACTATAGAAAGCAAAATTGAGCAAAATTGAATATTCCAATTAGCCATGGCTAATTAAGAATATTACAGTCTCCCCTGGCAAAAATGTTGCTTGTCCTCAAGCAACTGAAGTGATGGATGCTGCAAAATTTTCTCACTCTCCCAAGTGGCATCCTCATCTAGTAAATTCTTCCACCTCACCAAGAATTCCCGGACCATCCTGCTCCGCAGCGTCCTCTCCCTGGTATCAATAATAGCCTTTGGCTCACACCAAATGCCCCTCATCATCCGTGGGTGGTAGCTCATCTTTCACTGTCACCTGCTGCCCCAATGCCTTCTTCAGGCATGATACATGAAAAACGTTATGAATCTTGTTGCCGTGGGGCAGCTCCAACTCATACGCAACCTGTCCAATCGTGCGTATCACACTGTATGGCCCATAAAAGTGGGGCTTGAGCTTCTCAGCCTCCTTCTGCTTTAGTGACGACTGTCGGTATGGTTGTAATCGTAGGTAGACCAAGTCCCCTACCTCAAACTGTCTCTCCACCTGACCCTTGTCAGCATACAGCTTCTGCTGGTTCTGCACTGTAGCCATATTATCCTTGAGAGCTCGGAGAAATATCCTGACTCTCTTGGATCCAAATCTTGGCTCTCGGAGCTTTGCTAGCACCAAACATCACGTCAGCAAAAAATAAAAGATGATATCATACAAAGCATAGAAGGGTGACATACCAATGGACATGTGATGTGTAGTGTTGTAGCAGTACTCCCCCAGATGCAGCCACTTCAGCCATGCTCGCTGGGCATGGCTGCCCACTGACATAGTTACGCAAGTAGCCCTCTAGCCACTTGTTAACTATCTTTGTTTGCCTGTCCGTCTGTGGGTGATAACTGGTACTCGGTGTCAACTCCGTTCCCATCAACCGGAAAAGCTCCTGCCAAAACCCGCCCATGAAACGGCTGTCCCTGTCACTGGCAATGGTCTTAGGGAGACCATGCACCCTGAAGACCTTTCTGAAGAACAGCCACCTGCGATGCTGTGTAGTGTGCGGATATGCTGAAAAGATGAGCGTACTTTGTCAGTCGATCAATGATGATAAAGATACAATCCTTGCCCTGTACCATGGGCAACCCTGTGATGAAGTCCATCGAAATACACTCCCATTTCCCCTTCGGAATGGGAAGAGGCTGCAACAATCCTGCATGATGGCTCATCTCCCCCTTGTTCCTCTGGCAAATATCGCACTCCCGAATATGCTGGAGTACGTCCTCCTTGAGGCCCTTCCATGAGAACCTCTCTCTAATGGCCCTGTAGGTTTTGGTAAACCCCTGATGGCTAGCCAATGGTGAATCATGTGATGCCTGAAGTATCTTCTTCTTGAGCTAAGATCCCTCAGTCAAGAAGAATTGGTACCTGTAGTAGATGATCTCATCGACCACCCTGTACCTGTCATTCGCCACCTGCCCATCCAGAACCTCACATGCAAATCTGTCATTTGAGTACTCCACTAAGAGTCGAGCCCTCCAGTCTGTGTCCAAGCTCATAAGAGACAACGTGGCTGGTCTACGTTAAAGGGCATCTGCTACCACGTTCTTCTTACCCTTGACATACTCATTGTTAAAGTCATATGCTTGGATCTTACTGATCCACTTCTGCTGCCTCTCCTGTAGCTGTTTTTGTTCCAAAAAGAACTTGAGGTTGTTGTGATCAGTCCTCACCCTAAATCTGTTACCCATTAAATACTGCTGGAACTTGGCCAATGCATGCACAATGGCCAGCATCTCCTTGTCATATATAGAATACAACCTCTCGTGCGGAAGGAGCTTCCGGCTCTCAAAGGCTATAGGGTGACCTCCCTGCATCAACACTGCACTGATCCCCTCTCCCGACGCATCACACTCCAAAACAAATGGCTGCGTAAAATTCGACAATGCAAGCACTGGGCAGCTGCTCATAACCTCCTTGAGCCTGTCAAAGGCTCGTTGCGCTGTATCCAACCAACTAAATGCCCCTTTCCTCATCAGATCTGTCAGGGGTGCAACAAGCTGTGAGAAACTCTTGACGAACTTCCGGTAGTAAGTACAAATGCCAATGAATCCCCGAAGTTCTGTCACGTTCCTCCGCTCCGGCCAACCTCTGATGGCCCTGATCTTCTCCTCGTGGACTCTCACTCCGTGCACCCCTATGATGTGTCTTAAGTACAACATCTCCGTCAACCCAAACTCACACTTGGAGAGCTTGGCATAGAACTGCGGCTCCTCCAAGATGCGTAGCACTGTCTCAATGTGCTGGAGATGCTCCTCCGAAGTCTTGCTGTAAATGAGGATATCATCAAAGAACACCTACACAAACTTCCTTAAGTGACTGCGGAAGATGTGATTCATGCAAGACTGGAATGTAGCTGGGGCGTTGGTTAGCCCGAAGGGCATCACCAATGACTCAAAGTGCCCATAGTGACACTTGAAGGCAATCTTGGGAATGTCCTGCTCTCTCACGCGAATCTGATGGTACCTAGATCTCAAATCAATCTTTGAGAAGAACCGTGCTTGTCTCAACTCATCCATCAACTCATCGATCCTGGGTATGGGGTACCTGTTCTTCAGGGTCTTCTTGTTCAGGGCCTTGTAGTCAATGCACATCCTCAATGTGCTGTCCTTCTTCTTCACCAACACCACGGAAGAAGCAAAAGGACTCGTGCTCGGCCGAATGTGCCCAAGAGCCAGCAACTCCTGAATGGCCCTTTCAATCTCATCCCGATAGGCCTTGGGATGTCTATAGGGGGTAGTAATCACTGCCTGTATGCCCTGCTCAAGCTCAATGGTGTGCTCAAACTCCCGGTCCGGTGGCTGTCCCAGCAGAATCTCCCCAAACACTGTGGCATATTGGTCAAGGATGGGCTGTATCTCTGGGTGCCTCGTCTGCCTTGTAGTCCCCGCCTCTGATGCATGCAGCTCCACTACCCACTCTACGTCTCCCTTCGGGAAGACTGCCTCCATCCGATGAGCCGAAATAGTTTGAGGTGGATATGTGTGCTGTCCCCGTATCTTCTCATGCCTTCCTGCCTTCTCATCATCCCACTCCTTCTCTAGGGCCTTCCAATCTATCGTGACCTTCCCTAGAGTGATAAGCCGCTGAACACCCAGTATCATGTTGGTGTCCGAAATATTGACCACGAAAAAGTGATCGGTCAGTGTGTAGGTGCCCATCGTCATTGATAACTCTGGGACATAACGAGCACACACCATGGTCTGATCTCCTAGGACCAAACCTGAAAATCCATCAAAGCTCTTTGTCTGTATACCTCTCTGCTCAACCATCTGTGCATCGATGAAGTTGTGGGTTGCCCCACTGTCAACCAAAACTGATACTCGCTGGCCACGTACTGTCCCCTGTACGCGCATCGTCAAATACTTGGGAACTCCTCACAATGCTGCAAGGGCCCCTTCAGTAGGTGCAAAAGCTGCACCACTTGCTGGTGGTGGTGGAGGTGGCAAAGGATCCTGTGCGACATGATATCTCTTGCCTCCGCATCATCCTCCTCATCCTCTTCCCCGCTGCTCTTGGAGAAGACCTCAAGAAAATGTGCTTTGCCAGCAGCACATCTATGTCTCGGTGCCCACGACTCCTGACAGGTAAAACACAACCGCTTCTTCTTCAGCTCCCTCCTGGCATCATCATCAATCTGCACTCGTCTTGGGTCCCCCTTTGGAGGCGGGATCCTCACATCCTTCTCCTTAGGCTGGAAAGCCTGCCTCTGGGGGTAAGGTGTCCGGGTCTTGGGTAAGGCATCCTATAAGTCCCTAGTCCTGCTAATAGCATCCTGAAGTGTGGCTGGTCTAGTGGATCTGACTAGACCCCGAAGTGGCTCTGCTAACCCCTCAACAAACATGTAGATCCTCTGTGTTGCGAATAGATCTGGCACCATCACTAAAACCCTCAAGAAGTCTGCAATGTAGGTCTCTAGGCTCCTAGTCTGTTTGAGCCTTGTCAGCTCAACAAAGTGTTGTTACAGATCCCTCCGGGCAAACCTCTCCATCAATCTCTTGTTGAACTCGGCATATGTCATCACTGTGGAGTGTTCGAGTGTAACCAACCCATGGAACCACCAGTCCTGGGCCTCACCATCCAAATGTGATGTCACCACCTTGATGGCCTCTGTCTCTGACATCTGGTTAAGCTGGAATGATGTCCAGCTTCTCCACCCAAGACTTTGCCGAACTGTTTGATGAACCATCAAACATAGGCAAGTGGAATCTACTAGTTGTGCGATGGGTGTCTCCATCATGATAATGTCGACATCCTCTATGATGGTCGCGGGGTCTACTATCCCGTTGGAGCTGAACAAAGTCTCTGAATGGGAGAGCATCCCTGAACTCTTGCCCATAGGCCTGGTACTCTGCAAAATAATCGCCCATATGATTGGGTTTTGCCTCCTGCTGGGCTCCAGCCCCCGTGTCTGCTCCTAGGAAAGTGGGCATGGTAGAGCGGGTAGGGGCATGTGAGGCCATCCGCTGAGTAGTATCACGCTGAGTGGCACTCTGCTCTAGAAAATGGTGGGATTTACCTGATCCCTCACCAACTTGGAATACCCGTGGGTTCTCATGCTGTCTAGCCTCCACCGCCGTGAATCTCTGCCCCATCACCTCAATTTGCCTCGACAGATCCTGCACTGATCTGAGGAGCATGTCTGCAAATCTCTTCCTGTCCTCATTTGCCATCAGATCCTCCTGCTCTGCGTCCACCACAGTCTCCTCCTGTTCTGTGTCCACCGCCCGAACACTGTCTCCCTCTCCGTAGGTGTTCTCCAACCTACGCTCAGTATCTCTGTATTTCCTACCTCTGTAACAGATGTAGGGCTTCTCTCTCGGTGTCATAGAATGCTAGCTCCACAGGCTGAGCTAGATTTTGCACTGATACCACTGTAATATACCTTTTCAGGGATATCCCTCAAACACAAGCAAACTCCAACCAGAGATGGACTCTCAAGAGATAAAAATAACAGTAGTGCAACATAATAATGTATACATGGAATATAAGCAGATACTCAAGAAATGCAAAGAGAAATGCTAAGCCATTTTATTATACTGAGTAATGGAAAGAGTACAGGAGGTGATCAGAAAGATAGCACCTCAACTTGCACAAGGCAAGTGAAGAAATACACTTAGAATGGTAATGAAATGGTCTCTCTCTGAACTGTGTCCAAGCTACCGGAGAACTGCTGTGCTACCGCTACTGCTGGAATCAAGTGAGGATTTCGAGCTATTCCCCTCCTCAGAAAATGTTGAAACTCTGGAATCAGCCTCTGCTCAATAAACCCATAAAAGCCCAGAAAGATTTTCTAAAATAGCTGACCCCTGAAAATCACCCCTTTGAGGATCTACGTTATTCCTGAAGGCTCTGCGCTGCCACTGAATAGAACCCTCCAAAACTCTTCCCAAAACTCTACCAAAATCCTCCAAGATGCAAGGGCTGATCCCTTGCTCAATCTCCCAGCTCAAATCCTCCACATAACCCAATTCGGACTCCTACCCAGGAGACTGCGTCCTCCTCTCTCAAGACTGCACAGTCATCAAGATGCTCAGTTCCTCCTCAACTCCAAAACTCGATCCTCCTGCAAAGACTGATGAAACTACCTTGCCCGAGCAAGCACTCGAAGTCCCTCGGGGCTAAGGGTGAGATCTCCGAACGGAGACACTCGATGCACTAAACAGTGCTGTAGACAGGCTAAACAGCTAGCATGCTCTAATTCAAAGTGACTAGCTCAAATGCAACATAACCGAATGCCAAAATGAGGAGGCTCCTCTCTTCTTTATAGCGTTGGCCTCTCTCAAAACCCTAAGGCCCACCTCCTCCAACGTAGCCTCTTTCTTGCCATGTGTTCCTCTCCATCTGCGCATTCCCTCCAAGTGTTTACATGGGCCCCTTCTCTACGTGGTCCTTTGGCCCCCTTGGCTCCCCTTTTAAGTCACAATGTTGTGCCACCTGGGAGTGACTTTATTCAAAAAGTGAGTTATGTCCCCCTTTCCTCACCTTTTTATTTATTAATAACTATAGAAGGCAAAATTGAGCAAAATCGAATATTCCAATTAGCCATGGCTAATTAGGAATATTACATTCTCTTAGACTGACATGGTGTGGAGGTTACATAATTCACATTTGACTCGATACTTAACCTTTTTACATGTTTCAAAAGCCCAAGGAGGGTCTCTTTAAATGTACAATAATTCTATAGACTCAGAATAAGTCCTAGAAGTCCTCAATGGGGACTTTGACATAAAACATGGTGACCCAAGCATGAAACCCATGCTTTAATAAGTCACAATAATAATAATACAAATTCTTTTCTTTATTCTTTTGACAAGTACATTACATAATGACTCAAGTACATTATTGAAGACTGAACATAGTTACATTTTCCAACACACCTTTCCCAAAGGTTTTTGTAGCTCTTGATTCTGCTTTGAAACCCTTTGAAATGGATTGGATTTGCTTTTCAATTGAAGATGGCAGAAATTAGTGAAGCTCATGGCTGACTGAAACTCCCGTCCCAATGCCCTGTACTCCTCCATGTACTCCGCATAGGGAATTCCATGACTACACTGTTCAGGTATGTCCTCTAGTGTCTCATGTATAAAGTGAGGCATATTGGGTATGGGTATTTTACTGGCAGTGTGTGACTGGTTCTGCACATGGTTACGGGCCTGACTTCATTCAGCACTGTTGGACCCTGCCCCATTCAGTGGCTCCTTCCGAGTGGAAGTCCTTGTATTTGATATACCTTTCATTAAGTCTATCATCCCCTTCTGGCCCCTAGCTAAGTCATTTATTGCATTTAGTAATCCGTTAAAGGTTTGTTCTGCCCTCAGTCATATCAGGCTCTTCAATCTCAGGTGTTTCTACTTTCTCCTTCCCCTTTTCTAGTGTCTCTTCACTCTCCGTATCAGGGATGTCTTCCTCTGTAATGGGGGTTGGTTCTCTATGTGGGTATCTTCTCCTTTAAGGTATCCCTGTATATGGATTTTCCTGTCATGAAATATCTAACCGGCTCCTCTCAAACCAAACCCACAGGCTGAGCCAAGACTAAGGCTCCGATACCACTGTAAAATTCCGCCTTGGAATACTTCTAGTTTTTTGTCAAATTTCTGAGTTTTTGTTTGAGTTATTAGTGATGCATTTTTTTTTCAAATGCCCTCTGCCGTAGGTTTTTCTCTGGCTTTGGTGTCTTTAATAACCCGTTTAATGTCTCAAAAAAAAATACATCAACAAACTACTAGATAAACTGATATTTCATATATTTAACTCCAAAACTACAAACTGCTGATATATATCTATATAGATAACAAAGCTCCCACTGTAAAGTTCTTTTTCATTTAAGGTTTGAATACACAAAGAAGAGAATAGAAGGTTGGAACCTGGTTATTACAGGCAACATCAGAGATATGTATGTGAATACCAATATCAGTCCACTGGCAGCTACGTTTCAGCTTTTGGTTGTGAAGTATACTGCCGAGAATTTGAATCTCAGGTACAACACTTCAATACGACCTTCATATAGTCAACAAACCATATGAAATCTGTCCCAGTGATGGCACACAATCCAGGCAAGAAGCAACAACAGTGTAGACCACTCATAAATGTTCTCGTCCTCCTCAGTACACGTCCAGAGCTTGTGGTTATGTACAAAAAGAGAAGCTCAACATCTGAGGAACCAACTCCACGTCCAATATAAAAAAAATACCACCCACAACTAGGGCCCACGATGAGAGCAACTTCTTCAAAGTATAAACTCGACCCTTGGAAGTCAGTCCATGCCTAATTCAGAGTAAACGACTTACCTGTACAACATTTAATACTCCAGTTCTATGCTCAGACCAACATCTAATACGCAGCTCAGAAAATGGACGTACAGTTTGTAGGTGTCAGTGAATAGGCCCCACAATTAAAGCAGTCCACGCTTTCATCAATAGGCATTCCAAGCAACAAGGAAAAATCATTCTATAGTAAATAATGTGAATGCCTTTGAATAAAAAATCGAGCTGCCTTCAAAATGAGACTCAAATCCCTGAGGATACTTCAATAACTTGCCCAACAACACAAAAGACACTATCTTCTCAACTATGTAAGATCCAGTCACTGGCTCGGACCCCAGACTTGATGTAGAGGCTGGTTCTCTTCACATATTCCTTCAATCTGTCAAAATAAACAGGGAACCCGAACTAAGCTCATAAAATCAACTGATAAAACTCGGATACCTCACTCTTTCTTGTAGATCTTGTTTTCGATTGAAGCTCCACGGTGAAATCTGAGTGATTTAACTCTTGAATTCCAAACTATGGTGTTTAGTTTCAGCGCCAAAGTCTGCTATGACAGCTAGTGCTCCAAAACCCTAAGCTTCTCCTCCAAACTCTTTCCAAGAGCACCTTTTCCAAACTCTCCAATGCACAAATGAGGAGAGTCTCCTCATTTTTCTTCTTTTATGAATTTAGGGTTTCCTTTTCACCTCCCCTTTGTATTAAATTGACTTTTATTAAGTCACTTTATGATATTTCACTTTATAAAGTTAAAGTGACTTCTCATTTGCCTAGGGAATATCACGCTTTCTCCTTTTTAAACTTTATAAGTTTTTCTTAAGCATTTTAAGTCCCCCTATTAAATATTTCCTTGTGTTAGCCTACGAGAACCACTTTAGGCTAGCGGACTCTGTCATAAGCTTCCTAAGTAGTCAGGGACATTACACAATGGCCAACTAGGGTGGCAATTGATGTCCACTGAAATTGGCTAAATGCTAGCTAGGGTGGCAAGTTGTGTCCAGCGAAAGTAATTTGAGAGTCTCTCTTGAAACCCTCAAGAAAAACTCGACTGACCTCCTTATCAATCAACAAGAAATAATCATAAACTAGAATGAATGAGAAATGATCTCTCCCTTTTTATAAGATTTTGCCGGATATTCTCTAATCTTCTAGAAATCTCCTTTTATTATTTTATTAATAAGCCACTTAGTGCATTTTCCTCCTATTTTGCAAGTGACTTTTGCCCCCTTTTACCCCTTGGATAAAAATTCTTTTTCTCCTTTTATTTAATAAGTGATATTTTATTACTAATTAAAGTCACTTTTATCTCTAGAAAATGTTTAGACTTCCACCATGATCACACTGGCCTCCCAAATCCCCTTTTCATCTTTCTGTCTTGTAGATCGTTTTGTCTCAATTTCAATGAGCTATTACACTAAGGTGTTTCTCCAAGTAATCAACTTGAAACAACACCTTAAGCGTAATTAATTATATTATGCCCGTTAATAACTCTATTCTACGGAAATTGTCGAAATGCAGCGGAACAAAGATCGAACTATGTGGAACTAATCTTGAGATGAAAAATGGCAAGGGAACCAGTGGGTCCCCATTAAACTCTTCAAAACCCTCCTGGCCCACCAATAATGTAATCTTGCTCCTATGACTTGGGTAACATAAGCTTTGGAAATCCCTCCTAATCTCACCACAAGGCAATCCAAAAATTGGGGACATTACATGGATAATGGTAATTATGGATTATCTTGGACATGCTACATCAATCAATGCTTACCCAGTAGTGCCCTTCCTAAAACCTAAGGCTTCAATAGAAGTTGCACTTTACTAGAGTTAAAGAATAACCTCCCAGGTGAAGGGAACAAAAATATAATCGGGATTAGTCAATTATTCAGTTTTTCCCTTTGATCCATATTTGTATGCCCATAACATTTAATGAAAGCGCATGATTGCAAAAATTGTCAAATTACCTGCCGATGGATGACCCACCTTCCTTTAAGAAGAAATGCCAGATGGGAAAGAGATTTGACCAGAACAATAGGTGGAGAATCTTGGCAGAATGTTATGTGTTGTTCATATAGGGCTATTGCCTGATTAGCTATCCTAAGAGGAGAAACGTTTTCTCCTAGTGGTTTCCCACTTTTTGGTGGGTAACAAGTACCTCAAGTACCTAATCTCTCCCTCTACATAGGTTTTCATGGATGATGGTTTCACATAACCTAGTATATGGTAATGATACCTGTCATGAAGTAAACCCCAAGCGATGATACATCTTGCATCTATCGTTTGAAATGGTCGGCCTAGGAAATGTTCCTCCCCGTAGGGTTGGAAGCACGTAATATGGATATATGATAACTTCCCATAATTAAGTGTGGGAACTTCTATATGTTGATTTCTAGTATTATTAGATGTGCTCCAAGCCTCAAAATTTGCAAGGAGGCTTGGACACATGTATTCCACAATACCCAAAAATCGTTTTGGGAAATTCCACTCGGAGACAGTTTTATTAAAATAATTAAGTACTTTTATTGGGTGCCTAAGTCTAAACTTAGAAAATTAAAATAATTAAAGGGTATTAATCAAACTGTGGGTGAAACTTCTAAAAGAAGACGAGGATCAAGCCAAAATGACCTGAGCCATTGATTAGAATCTAATCTGGGCTGCTGGTTCTCAACTGAAGGATTATAAGAGGAGGCTTGATGGGCATTTGGAAATCACATCAATGAGAGATCAAGAGATTGAATTTTTCAGAGAGGGTAGCACAGGCAGCAGCATAGTTTTAAAATTCGGCCGATTCGAAACGGAAACGGCCAAGTTGATTTGTTTCAATGCCCAGAATTGTGATTTAGTGGAGGAAACGGTTCGGGAGGTTGAGTCATGGCTGACTCGATCGAGTTATTGAATGACTCGGCCGAGTTAGCCATGACTCGGCCAACTCAGCCATTTCTGTATTGGCTCGGCCGAGTCATAACCTGCGGCTTGTAACCCCATCAAAAGAGCGATTTGTCGTTTTTTTAATGAAATTTTGAAGTGTTTGCTGATTGGTTTGGACTCCAAGGTGTTTTCCAAATTAGTTAAATGCTATTTGGGGTCCATTCCCCTCTTCTAGTATTGATATGCTATTCAAATTTCATGGTAATGTTAAATTCTTAAAGTAAAAGTGACATTCTCCTTAATCTTCATTTTCATCCTTTTACTTAAATTTTTAACATTACCATGAAATGACTCAGGATGTTTGAGAGTGGTTCCGGCCTCGTTGGATTTCATATGGAGAAAGTAGAATTTTAGATTTCATTCAAAATCCAGCAGAATTATCAGTTTTTCAGGATTTCAGGATTGGAGGATTGCAATGTTTCCATTGAATTTTGTCATGTATTAAGGTATGGAACTCGTATTTAATCAAGAGCACCAATCCCTCTATGTACCTTGATGTTAGTGACATTGGTTGTCGAACTCCTTTGGTATTCGCTCCCAAACCAGGAGCTTCTGAAAATGTCGCTCCCGCTCCCGTTTTCGCTCTCGCTCCCCACTTTTGCTCCCGCTCCCAAGTAACACTGAGCCAGATGATGTTGGCAACTCTAGTAGTAGCCAGTAGTACTGGTCACAGACTTTTGTTATAGAGGCCATTTATAGCCTCCTTGGTTATGTGTTTTTGTTTTGATCTCTATATCATCATCGTGTATGTATTGGACAGTGCACTGGGTGCCATTTTGATATAATGGATATATTCATGAGCCTACTTTGATCTTATTGTGTCTTCTATCTATATTCTAATGCTGTGTGTTTGGAAACATGAACGAAAATCTTTAAAATTATGTGTTTTTATAAAAAATAAATATTTAATGTATTTTTTACAACGACTGAGTCATTGAAATCGAGCCGGCCGAGTCGAAGTCGACCCTCAACCGAGTCGGAGTCGGAGTCGGAGTTTTAAAACATTGCACAGTAGTTGCTAGAGAGAAGATTGAAGTGATTTCTTACAGTGAGGGGCAAGGATAGTTCCGGTTGGAGAGTTTCCTGATCCAGGAATACATCACAGAGGAGGCAGAGAGATATCCAGAAGAGGTAGCGTAGAGGCCACGCTGGGTAGCATAGGCTGATGCAGAAGCAACACAAAACCTGAGAGGAGATCCGTATTTTGTTGGAGAAGTAGAGTTCTGGAGCTAGAGGTGGGGTGTGAGACTGGGAGGGTAGAAGTTGAAGTCTCAGAGGCAAATCGATCTACAGGAGTGACATAGTCCCCAGAAGTAGTGACACAGCGCCTATGTAGTGGTTGCACAAAGGCAGCAAGGGATTAGCCATTCTGTGGCTAGATCAATCAGGATCACCAGTGATAGTGTGAGGTATATCTCGCTCATCTCTCTGTCAATCATATTCTCTGTATTGATAGCCAGCAAGGCATCCAAAGATTGTATTTAGAAAATTACTGCTTAATAATACAAACCCTCAGTTGCTGCACTGATTTTCCTGCATTGGGTTTTTCCGGGGACATTTGTCCAAAAATAACGGTGTAATGTGTTGTATATTTCTTTCTTGCTCAGTTTCTTGTTTTCACATATAATTTTAATTGGTGAAGGTTGCAGTGTATTAGTTTTGGCATTTGTTGTAGGAAGCATTAAATAAATTGTTCAGTATTTAACAAATAGAAGAGACTTAATCAGTTGCTATAGTAGAAATTTTGGGCTTCCAAATTTTCACATGGTATCAGAGCTGCAGGTGAAGCAAGAGAGCAGAGTCGGAAGAGCCCGACGTTGAAGAAAGGAGGGTCGAAGTGCTGCGTAGGCATCAAAATTCAAATTGAATCCCCAAAGGGATTACGCAGTCCAGGCCAGGAGGGAAATTTTTTTTGAGGAAGGTCTCTCTCTGAGTGAGTCAACAAAGAGATAAGACTTCCAGATCGAAGTTTGCCAATGTCAGAGGGAGCAACGCAAAAGCTTCAGCGAAGAGGAGGTTTCTGGTGAGACGCAGTTTTCTGCAGCATTTGCTGGGGCAGTAAAGCGTCAGAAGGAAGAAAGAGACATTGTTGAGGGAATTCCTTCCTCAGAGAATTCCTAGCCAAGGAATTAGAGTTCTCATTTGCTGAGCAGCAATAGGGAGCAGCAGATCTACGAACTACACCAGGGAGTGCGTAGGCCAGCCTAGCAGCAACACAGAGGAGAGAGGAGGTAGTTCGACATTTCATTGGCAGAGATGGCAGCTAATGGGTTACGAGATTGGGATCAGATGGAGGGCACATCCAACTATGTGATCTGGAAGGCAAGGGTCTCATGCCTTTTGGATGAGCATGATCTCAAAACCTATGTCTACAGTGTGGTAGTTGTACTTGCGGATCCAGATCTGCTCAAAAAGTACAAGGCTGAAATGGTGAAGGCCAAACGATTGATCCTCGACGGAGTGAGAGATCACGTAGTGTGTCACATTGTCGGCAAGGATACTGCACGATAGATGTGGGAAGCATTGGCCACGATATAGGAAGGATACTGCCCAATAGATGTACTTGGAGCAAAAGAAGAGATCCACGTAGATGCCGAAGGGGGAACATATTGATCTGTTCCTAATGAAGCTTCAGGAAATCTGAGACTTGTTGGTAGCTGTGGGGTCAACACCTCAACCTATCGAGATGGTGAGGTTGGCCTTGAATCCAGTCTCAGAAGAGTGGCAAGTGTTTATCCAGAGTATCCTGGGCAGAGAAAGATTGTCGGATTGGGAAGGAATGTGGGCCGCTCTTAAGCAGGAAGAGATGAGGAGAGACTTAGTCAAGTGCAAACTTGATAGTAGCAGCAACATTAGTGCGACAAAGCCAACGGAGGAGGAAGAGAATGCAACCCTTGCATCTAAGGGGAAACAAGAGCAACAAAAGAAAAATAAAGATGTTTCGAAGATCAAGTGCTTCCGTTGTGGTGAACTTGGTCACTACGCTACACAATGTCCTCTCAAGAAGAATGACAAGGATGCGAAGAATGATCCGAAGGCTGCATCCTCAAAGATTGACGCGGAAGATTTTGCCATGGTTGCCTAGATACCTCTAGGGGAGAGGTGGGGTGATCTAGAAATGTAGTTCGAAAGAACCATAGATGGGCAGGATCCTTGAGGAGTCCACCTCTTGGATCAATACCTTGCTACGGGAGCCTAGATCAGAAGTAGTAGGATGGACTAGTGTCAGTTGGTGTAGAGGAGTGCTGGAGTGACTGTTGCAGTGGTTAGGAGCGCCAGAGACTGAGCAGCGTAGAGCAGAGTTGGCAGCAGTGCAGTTAGCACAATGCATAGTCAACAACAATGTAGAGGCTTCAGAGGGTCAGCGTAGAGAGTAGCAACAATCAGAACTCCAGCAACAGATGCATCATGCTAAACACTTGTGCTGTAATTTTAGATGCTCTTTGTTGTTGATGTAGTAGCAACAACAATTGAAGAATGTTGCAATGCAGATGTAGTGTTAGCAGTGGCAGTGCCAACAACAACACAGATGCAGAACTTATGAGGGTTGCAGTACAGATATAGTGTTGGCAGTGGCAGTGTCAGTAGAAGCACAGATGCAGCATTGTCAGACATTAGCAGTGCAAAGGGAGATGTCAGACATCAACAACGCAAAGGGAGATGTTACAGAGAAGGGTCATGCTTCAGTAGGTTGCATTACTAGAGCACATTCCTCGCTAAGAGGGAGTGTTGATTTCTGGTAGCATCGGATGTGATCTAAGCCTCAAAATTTGCAGGGAGGCTTGGACACATGTATTCCACAATACCCCCAAATCGTTTTGGAAAATTCCACCTAAAGACGGTTTTATTAAAATAATTAATTATTTTAAATGGGTGCCTAAGTCTATACTTAGGAAATTAAAATAATTAAAGGGTACTAATCAAACTATGGGTGAAACTTCTAAAAGAAGACGAGGATCAAGCCAAAATGATCTAAGCCATTAATTAGAATCTAATCTGGGCCGTTGGTTTTCAACTGAAGGATTAGAAGAGGAGGCTTGATGGGCATTTGGAAATCACATTAGGGAGAGATCAAGAGATAGAATTTCTCAGAGGGTAGCGCAACAGTTGCTAGAGAGAAGATCAAAGTGATTTCTTACAGTGAGGGGTAGGGATAGTTTCGGTTGGAGAGTTCCCTGATCCAGGAATACATCGCAGAGGAGGCAGAGAGATATCCAGAAGAGGCATCGTAGAGGCCACGTTGGGCAACGTAGGTTTATGCAGAAGTAGCGCAAAGCCTGAGAGGAGATCAATATTTTGCTGGAGAAGTCGAGTTCTGGAGCCAAAACCCGGGTTGTGAGATGGAGAGGGAAAAAGTCGAAGTCTCAGAGGCAAATTGATCTACAGAAGGAGTGACGTAGTCCCTAGAAGCTGTGACACAGTCCCCAGAAGTTGTGATGCAGGGCCTATGTAGTGGCTGCACAAAGGCAGTGAGGGACTAGCCATTCTGTGGCTAGATCAATCAGGATCACCAGTGACAGTGTGAGGTATATCTCACTCATCTCTCTATTAGTCATATTCTCTATATTGGATAACCAACAAGGCATCCATAGATTGTATTCAGAAAACTATTGCTTAATAATACAAACCTTAAGTTGCACCGATTTTCCCACATTGGGTTTTTCCAGGGACATTTGTCCAAAAATAACGGTGTAATGTGTTGTGTATTTCTTTCTTGCTCAATTTCTTGTTTCCGCATATAATTTTAATTGGTGAAGGCCATAGTGTATTAGTTTCGGTATTTACTGTAGGGAGCAGTAAATAAATTGTTCAGAGTCTAACAAATAGAAGAGACTTAATCAGTTGCTGCAGTAGAAATTTGGGGCTTCCAAATTTTCACACTATACAATCACAAGCTACTAAGACATTTGAAGATGATAATTGTGTGGAGTACTTTGATGGGTTTGACAATAAATATGGTCCACCTTGATGCTCTTATGGTTCTTGTACCCATGATGTTGATCTGTCTTGAGTCCTTAGGTATGTGTTAGATGTTTCTTCCAGGTATAGTTGTGATCCTTTGAGGGATGATGTATTGCTTCTCCAAAACTTCATAGGTGATGTTCAACCACATTCCATGATGATGGAGAGCACTTGCTGGAGGACGTTGGGTTAGCTTTGACACACTTTAATCTTGATGAGGATATGGTATAGATGATGAGGCCCTCCACAATCCTTATGTTCTTGGAGTTTGACTTTTTGGGCCAAGATGTTGCCTTCACAACAAGTGTGATCTTGAGATGATAGGATGCCCCCAAGATGGCATTCTACCTTCTTTATGAATGTTACTCTTCTATTGATGATTGTTGATGATGATGACTTGGGATCCCCTTGGAAGGAATTTTTTACCTTCTACTATGATGACATCATGCCCTAGCTTATATTTGATGATGATGTGGGCCTTTTGGAGGATAACATTGGCTTGAGAGGGTTTGTTTGGTTGATGAGCCACCACTTTTGGATGTGGTGGCAAGATTTTTGGGATGAGACATAGCCCTTGAGCAATTCATTGCACCTTTTTACGGGGAGACATGCCTTTTTGATGATGACACCACCATTGAAGGCATTTTTACTCACACCCACAGGTTCTTTGAGGCTCTTTTTTATGTTTGTTCATTGTTGAGGCTACTTTCGGGGGTCAGCTTGATGACATATCCACCTTGTATCACGGATTATGTATTTTAGGGGTGTTTAGCCTGTTAGTTTTGGTAGCATCGAATTTGTTTTAGCCGCGAAATTTGGAGAGGCTAGAATACCTAAGATCTCCAAAACCCATAAATCGTTTTTGGAAATTCCGCCTAGAAGTCTCTCAATTAGATTATTTACCATTTTTTAAATATTTCCTAATCCTAAACTTACGAAATATGGTTAATTAATCAGTATTAATTGAGATAAGGTGAGAATCATCTAGAAACTCACACGAATCGATCCATAGATGATCCTAGCCATTGATTAAGTTTTAATCATGGTCGTTCGTTCTCCAATAGTGGATTATAAAAAGAGATCGATGTGGTGATGGAGAACACGCCAATGCAGATACTAAGTTGCCCAAGCAGTTCAATTTTTTGAGTAGCAGTAGCTCAATAGTGAAGATTGAGCTAGAGGGTGAGTAGTAGGTGAAAGAAGAGGATAACAACATTCCATAAGGAAGCTTTCCAGTTCCCAGAAGAGGTAAGGGAAGGAACGCTGAAATTCTCATAGGGTCGGCATAAGCTTTGCACAAAGGGTGACGCAGGAGGCTCAACGCAGAGGCTAGGGAGGTAATTTCTGAAGAAATTTCAACCCCCACTCCTGTTATCAGTTTTCCTTATCACTCCATGCATTTAGTTTTAAATCCAAGCATGATAAAAATTCTAAAATCTGGAAATGACAATATTTTTTGAAAACACAAATTTAGAGATTTCACAACTATTGAAATTGCAGAAATAAAACACAACGAAATTATGACAACCAAACATAGAAAATAACACAGTGATTTTTGGTCAATGTGACCTTGGAAAAACCCCCTCCAACTCTTGGAGAAAACTAGTTTGAGAGCTCTTCTTTATTTCTGAAAATGATTTTACAAAGAAACTGAAACACAGTAAAAATTCCAGTAACCACAAATTACAACTTATCTTGATTTCTGTGCTTGCACTCCGCCTCGAAAATCGTGCCAATCAGCAAACAACCAAAACATAAATTTTCCAGCAATAAAACAACATTAAACGCTGTACAGCCAGCCTCGAAAAATGTGCCCAGAACTTGCTGTAAGGACTGTACAGATTTCAACAATACGATTGCTTAGAAATTTGTGCCCAAATCTGCGTCAAAATTCGTGCCCTTTTTGCTATCCCTCGTCCTCAATTTATGTGCTATCCCTCTTCCTCGATTTCTGTGCCTTTCTCCTGCTGTATGGTTTTGCCTTCGAATGCGTGCCAATAGATGTTGCTTCCTAGATTTGCTGAAATGTCTTCTTGCTGCTCTTCTTCACTTCCTCACTGTTTAGAAATTTTCTCCTTGCTCTCTCTTCTTTTTCTCTCAAATGCTCATGAAAGAATGAATAATCTTTTCCACTTCTCTTCTCCTTTTATTCTCTAAATGACCTTTTGGGTTACCTTAAGATCTAATGGCTAAGATTCATTTAGATCTAGGGATGAGAATAAATGTGCATTTAATTCTCACTTTCTACTTTTTAACTCACCCACTTAAATAAAGACCCACTTAGCCTTTTATTTCCATAGTCACTTTTTCACTTTCTAATTCTTCATTGACTTTAATAAAGTCACCTTTTGTAACTTTACCACTTATAAAGTCACTTTTAAATTAGAATGTAACTTTACCACTTATAAGGTCACTTTTAAATTAAATTGACTTTATCACTTATAAAGTCACTTTACGAGAAAAGTAAAAAATAAATTTGGACACTTTTCCCTAGGCCAAAGATCAAAGCCTTAGGGAACCACTTGTCCTCTTGTACCCAAATTTTAACACTCCCTCTTACCGAGGAAGGTGTTCCTCACCACTCCCAACTTGTCTCTGAAATAGACATGCTTGCCCCATGGTAAGGCTTTGGTGAAAATGTCTGCTACCTTCTCATTTGTGGAAATGTACTCAAGCTTGACAGCTCTCTTTTGGACATAGTCTCTAATGAAGTGATACTTGATCTCAATATGCTTTGACCTGTCATGAAAAACTGGATTCTCCATGAGTTTTATGCAACTCTGATTATCACAGTAAATTACTGAAGTTCTCAATGCCTGACCAAATAGACCAAAAAACATCTTGTGAAGCCATATGGCCTCACAACTAGCCAAACTAGCAGCCATATACTCTACCTCAGTTGAACTCAATGCAACTGACTGTTGTTTCCGGCTGATCCATGACACAGCTGCCGAACCCAACCCAAAACAACACCTGGAAGTACTCTTCCTATCTGAAGCACAACTTGCCCAATCTAAATCTGTGTACCCTGCCAATCTCACTCCATCACCCTGTCTATACTCCAAACCAAAATCCATAGTCCCCTGTAAGTAACGAAGAATGGGTTTTGCAGCCACCCAGTGCACTCTCCAAGGCTCACACATGAACTAACTCATAGTGTTAACTGCAAAACATATATCTGGTCAAGTGTTGACCAAATACATCAAACAACCAATCAGTTGTCTGTATAGAGTAGGATCTACCAACTCGAAATCAGAAGCATGAAATTTCTTCTAGTTAGTGATCATAGATGTAGACATAGGTTTGCAGTCCTCCATGTGAAATCTGCTAAGAATATCCGCAATGTCCTTCCCTTGTCCCAGGAAGAAATGCCCCTCCTCCAGCCACACCTCCAATCCCAAAAAATAACTGATCAAGGCGATATCCTTCATCTCAAACTCTAAAGCAAGATCTCTCTTGCAAACCTCAATGAGTCTCTTTGCACTAGTGATGATCAAGTCATCAACATACAACACCAAAATGAGAGGCTCCTCACCCACCACAATGAAATATAGGTTTGAATCATCCTCACTCTTTATGAAACCCAACTACTGCAAGTATGTATCAATCCTAGAGTACCAAGCTCTAGGATCTTGCTTCAAGCCATAGAGTGCCTTTTTTAATCTGCATACATGGGACTCCTTCCCATGCACCTCAAAGCCCTGCCACTGCTCAATATAAACCTCCTCCTGAATGAAGCCATTGAGAAATGTGGTCTTCACATCCATCTAGTGGATCTTCCAACCCATCTCTGTTGCAATCGATATAATGGAGCAAATAGATGTATACCAAGCTACGGGAGCGAAGGTCTCCTCATAGTCAACACCCTCTACTTGTGAGAATAGTCTCGCCACAAATTGAGCCTTGAACTTCTCGATGTTTCCATCTATAGCATGCTTTATCTTGTAGAGCCATCTAGAAGTAACAATTGATTATCTTTCAGGCCTCGGCACTACCTCCCAAACATCGTTCTTCATAATAGAAGAATACTCCTCCTTCATGGCCTCTCTCCGGACCTACTGGTTGGTTGCCTCCTAATAACTAGAAGGCTCAGAGTCAACAATTCTTGTTACCAATGTCATGTAACTACAAAAATTCTCAGGTGGTTTACTCTCTCTAACCTGTCTCTTTGGCCCAACAACTAATGTGGCCTCGCATAAGGTATCTTGAAGCAACATGGGCTTCCTCTTCCCTAAGCATACTTCTCCCACCAGAGTGAAATAATAATCATCATCATCAGAAGCCTGAACTCTTGAAGTCCTACCAACTGATGGCATGCCTAAATCTGTGCCTGTAGATGCTGAAGTACCGTGTGAACTGTCCATTAGTGGACTACCTTGTGAACTACTCTACGGACTACCCTGCATGCTGCCCGAAGAACCACCCACCTGACTCTGAGAGCCACTGCTCACTGATGGACCTGAGACTGTAATCAATATACCTCCTAATCCCTGACCACTAGATCCGTGTGACTGACTCAACTACTCTTGAGGGTCTGGTGACTCTGGATACTCTAACTCCCATGACCTCCTAAAAGCTCTCTCCTCCTCAAACTTCACATCCCGCTTGACAACCACTTTCCTCTGCCCAGGAATATAAATTTGATAATCTTTCGAGGTCTTGTTATAACCCACAAATATGCCCTTGTCTGCAGTGGGCTCTAGCTTGGTCATATTCTCCTTGGGGACATATGAATATGTAAGGCACCCAAAGATACGAAAGTGCCCAACATCAGGCTTCTTCCCAGAAAAAGCCTCCTCTAGAGTCACATTCCCCAAGGAACGATGTGGACTCCTATTCTGCAAGTATACAACAGTGTTACAGGCCTCTGCCCACAAAAATAAAGGTAACCCCTGATCATGAAGTATGGCTTTGACAGCCCCTACAATGGATCTATTCTTCCTCTTTGTAACCCCATTCTGCTGGGGGAAGTAACGAATTGTGAACTCCCTCCTAATGCCTACCTCAACACAAAAATCAACAAACTCACCAAGGGTATACCCCCCTCCATTGTCCAACCTGAGGACCTTGATCTTCCTACCTGTCTGGGTCTCCACAAGAGCTTTGAACTCTTGAAATTGCTTGAAGACCTCACTCTTGGTCTTCAGGAAATAAATCCAGGTCTTCTTGGAGTGGTCATCAATGAATAAAACATAGTACTCATAGCCACTCAATGATACATGAGACATACGACCACTCACATCAATATGTATCAAGTCAAGGATCCTGGTCACTCTACTGTCACTGCTAGGAAACGGGGATCTGGGAAACTTCCCCATAGCACATCCTCTGCATACATCAAGGTGATCAGAACTGAAATCTGGCACATCAGTGGTGATCTCTCGCAATGTACTCAAGGCCCCATGATACGTGTGCCCCATCCTGTAGTGCCAAATCTCACACAACTCTGAACTGCTAGATCTATTGTCAGTGCTATTTCAGGTGCTACTACTTAATGCCATAAGGGGTTGGAATGAAAACTTGTACACCTTGGCATGGTGCACACCAATATCTCTAGCTAAAGAAGCTAGAGTTCCCCTAGGATATATAAGCACCTACCCTTTCTTAAACAACACATCATACCCTCTGTCCTCAAGTGTTGAGACAGATGTCAGGTTCATCTTCATTCCAGGCACATATATAACATCTGACACTTTCAAGGGAGGTTTGGGTCCCCAATCAAATGTCAATGTCCCCACATCGACTGCTCTAATAATGTTGTCATCACCAAGTACTACCTCCATATCAGTATCACCCTCTTAAAGCTTTGAGAAGTACTCTCTGACTCCTGTCATGTGTGGGGAAGTGCCACTGTCAACATACCAAATGCCAGAAGATGTTCTGCTAGTAACGGGGAATGCACACTCCCTCTGAACCTGTATGGCAAGTGATCCCGAACTAGTGGCCTCACAAGCTATGAACCCAAACTCTCGATCAAATCTCTCTAAGAAGCTCTCTATCTCTACAAAATTTTCCATGGGTTTGTCTTTCCCTTTCTTGTTCTTCTTCTTTGAATACACAATAACATAGTGTCCCAACTTTTGACAATTCCAACATTTGACTTTGGAATATTCCTTCTCCTTATTTTGTTGCTTGCCTTTACCTTTCCTTTTGCCTCCACTGTTGGAAGCTTGCTTCTTTTCTCTTCCCTTCTTGCCTCTTGCTAACAGTGCCACATTATCATCCTCTTCAACCTGTTTGGCTGCCCCAAGATGGTTCTTTCTGATCTCATTCTGAATGCAATCATCCCACAACCTTTCCTAAACAGGAAGGTTTCATCCTGCAACAATGCCATCCACAAAATTCTCCCAAGCACTGGGAAGATCATTCAAAGCAATTCTCACCAACTCAGTGGGTGCAATGATCTCACCTACAGCTACCAGCTCATCTCTCACTGAAGTGATCTTTGTGAGGCATGTTGTAGCACTATCAGTCTTAGCCATTTTAATGGCCTTCAGTTTCTCCTTCAGGACCACTTTCTTTTTTCATTTAAGCTCTGGTAAAGACTGGTCAAGGTTTTCCACATCTCATGTGCATAAGTCTTTCTTCTCACACATAATATTCAAAATCGGCCCAGCTAACCAGTTACCGATCTAACCAACCAGTTAGCAAGCCCACCGGTTGGAACCGGTCAAAAAAATGGGTTAGACACCCTCTGTGGCCAAAAAAGAGACATAACCAGTCCTAACCAGACAGTTTAGGACGAAACCAGCCGGTTTGTATCAAACCGGCCAGTTACCAATCAAGTCCACTATGAGCCTAGTCAGCACTTTTTTCAATGTCTTTTAGGGGTTTTGGAGGGAAAGCAAGCGTCCTTTCCCTCCAAATCACCCTCTCCAAACCTTTAAGAGGCCCTTCTCCCTCTCATTTGTCTCACACATCTCATTTGGAGTGTTTATGAATTTTCTTGGGAGCTTGGAGAGTGTTGAGTTTTTTTCTAGAGTAGTGGAACAACAGAGTTTAAGCTAAGTAGTAATCATCATGCCTCCAAAAGCCAAAGATACTGCATGGGTTCATTGTGATATGATTGACTATGAAATGATCTGCAAATATTGCCAAAAATCCGTTGAAGGAGAGGGTATTAACAGGTTCAAGCAACACTTGGCTGGGATAGGAGGCGATGTAAAGCCATGTGGAGCACCAAATGCAATAATAGGGCATATTAGGGCAGAATACCTTCAAACGTTTGAGACTCAAGTCACTGAACCAATAGAGAAGTTTGTGACTGCAAATTTTGGGAGTCGAGACTCAACCAACTGAGTTTGATCATGATGACTCATGAGAAGTTTCAAGTGATAATGTTGATCACTATTATCAATTTATCATATATGTTGACTTGAGTCTTGTAGTAGGCCACTGGCCCCATAGTTTGTAGGCTTTTTTTTTCACTCTAGAGGCCATTTAGAGCCTCATTGCTTATGTATTTTGTCGATGATATGTCTTGCACTCGGTGCCATTTTGATATATTCACCTTTACATGGTATATAAATGAGCAATCTTTGCATATTTTGTCTACATTGGCTTGGAATCATGGTTTTAAATCTTAAAAATAGTTTTTTTCATTAAAAATTATTTATTTAATGTATTTTTCTAAAACTGGTTCATTTGACCAAACCAATCTCGGTTAGACCGGTTCCAGTCGGTAAACCGGTTCATTAGGTGGACCGGTCCGGTCACTAGTTCCGATTTTAAAAACACTTCTCTCACAGGAGGAATGACATGGTCTTTGATTCCTTCCAGAATCGATCTTTTTGTTTTAGCATTCTTTTTGTTGAACTCTGCCAACTGTACAGAGTAAGCATGTACTACTACTGGGTTTTGTGTGGTATTTATCATAATGCCTCATACTTTTTCTTCCTCAAAGATGCTCTAGATTCTCTCCTTCCATGCACTGCAGTTGTTCTACCCATCCAACATGTCTTCAACTCTTAAACCCAAAGACATGTTTCATTGTCCTACCAAACTGAAATTTTCAAATATGTGGTAAAGGTTTCTGTTTTCTATGTAAAAATCAGCTTGTTGTAATTTTCACTTTGTTGTCCCAAACTGCTCTTTTCAGCCAACCAAGCTCTGATACCATGAAGAAATTTCAAACCCCACTCTGGTTATCAGTTTTCCTTATCACTACATGAATTTAGTTTTAAATCCAAGCATGATAAAAATTCTAAAATATGGAAATGATAATAATTTTCTGAAAACACAAATTTCGAGATTTCACAACTGCTAAAATTGCAGAAATAAAACACAGCAAAATTATGACAGCGACACACAAAAAATAACACAATGATTTTTGGTCAATGTGACCCTAGAAAAACCCCCTACAACTCTTGGGGAAAACTAGTTTGAGAGCTCTTCTTTATTTCTGAAAATGATTTTACAAAGAAACTGAAATACACATTAAAAATTCCAACAACCACAAATTAAAACTTATCTCGATTTCCATGCTTGAACTCCACCTTGAAAATCATGCCAATCAGAAAAAACAAAAACATAAATTTTTACAGCAATAAAACAACATTAATGTTGTACAAACAGCCTCAAAAAATGTGCCCAAAACTTGATATCCATCTTCCTCGATTTTTGTGCCTTTCTCTTGTTGTATGGTTTTTCCTTGGGATCATGTTAATAAATGTTGCTACCCAGATTTGCTGAAATGTCTTCTTGTTGCTCTCCTTCACTTCCTCACTGCTCAGAAATTTTATCCTTGCTCTCTCTTCTCTTTCTCTCATATGCTGATGAAAAAATGAATGATCTTTTCCTCTTCTCTTCTCTTTTTATTCTCTAAATGACCTTTTGGGTTACCCTAAGATCTAATGACTCTGATTCATTTAGATCTAGGGATGAGAATAAATATGCATTTAATTCTCACTTTCTATTTTTTAACTCACCCACTTAAATAAAGAGCCACTTAGCCTTTTATTTCAATAGTCACTTTTTCACTTTCTAATTCTTCATTGACTTTAATAAAGTCAATTTTAAATTAGAATTTAACTCTACCACTTATAAAGTCACTTTTAAAATAGAATGTAAGTTTACCACTTATAAAGTCACTTTAGGAGAAAAGTAAAAAATAAATTTGGACACTTTTCCCTAGGCCAAAGATCAAAACCTTAGGGAACCACTTGTCCTCTAGTACCCAAATTTTAACAATTTCTTTGTGTTGACGAGGACCAGAGACAATTAGTCGCACAAGTGGTAAGGGTTGGAGGTTTCACAGGTTCACATGTCACCCCAAAATAAGAGATGTGGTCCCACCAGGACACGTAAGCCCAGAGGATTTACCTCAGAGGAAAACAAAGGTGCCCCATTGATTTTTGTCGAGGAAATAAAAGTCAGAGGCTAAGGGTATGGCTCTTGCACTCATTCCTTTGGATATAATGTGCCCGAGGGCATGGGATAGACATGAACGAGTCAACAACTATATATTTGTAGTTTGGACTATATTTGGTGGTGTGGTGCTAAACAAGAAGAGCGCTAAATACCCAGGTAAAGTTCATGAAGAAGTTGGCAGATAATTTGGTGGAATGAGACAGATTTGGCAGCTTTGGCTAAATATAGTAGTTTGCCAAGTTTATAATTGTAGATAAAAATCCAGCTAAACCTTGATATTTTCAAGAATTGTAATCGCCCTCCTCCTAGAAACCCTCTTCTCTTGTCTAGAATCCCTGCAAAAAAAATCATTAGATAAATCTTTCAAGTGAAATAGAGTGGATTCCCCCACTTCCTCACCTAAGAGTTATTTAACGTGTTAAATTTTTTTGGATAACAATGGTATGTTATATGTTTAGAGCAATTTTACTTCAATTTCTTTATTAGCCCAGTAACAATATCCAGTTTAGTAATCACATCATCATGATAGTCAAATGCAGATAGAACATAAACAATAATAGTAGAAGACAAGCCAATACAAGAGGACACAAGATATGGCACTAGCCAGGGACAAACCCCAATGTGCGGAAACCCTTGATCGATTATTCTTATAATTCTTTAAAAGTTTAGCAGAGAGAGAGTACAATATATAATATTCACTTGCGCAATCACAGTGAAATATGATCCGTCAAATAGCATAAATAGAAAGCCATAACCAAAATGTCAACTCTGGTCAACAGGTCAGATTTTGACCTCCAAAACAGCTCGGTCAAACTTGGTCAACTTAGCCTCCAACAACAAGTTAAATCAGCCCAAAAATAGTCTAAAAATATCTATTCAAACCTTGTCAATGAAAGCCAACACATCAACAATACCTAGCACAGTCAACGTTGGTCAAACAGAGGTCAGATAGCCTCAAATTTTGTGCCTAGGACTGTGGCATGTCCAAACAGAAATACCCCACACAAAACCACAATCTAAGATTGTCAAAGTTGGTGAACACTGGTGAAAATAACCTTCTACAATTTTCGGTCAACGCTGGTCAACACAGAAAAAGTGCATTCCTTTCTTGCATGTGTGGAGAGAGAGGAGAGTCAGAAGATCCCCACCCAAACAATGAAGGAGAGAGAAGAATGAATGTGTGAGTGATTGAAGTGCAAAAATGAGGAGGAAGCCTCTTGAATTTATATGCAACATTGAGGTGCAAATTAGATGACTGGTTGACCTTGACAATTTGTCCATAATCAAAATAAATTAATAATTCCATTTGTACATGTCAGAATGGGATGATCTTTAGATCAATCCTACACCTCTCGGAGAGAGGAATAAAATAAAAATATCAGTTTCCTCATATGAGCTGTCCAAGGTGAAGTTTGGCCCTAGTTTCAAAATTTAACACTCCCTCTCAACTAGGGAGAACTTCACTTGCCAAACTATTTGACAATATGTACCACCACTGTCTATGCTTTGTTGAACCATGAAGAAAGAAGAAATGATTGAGAATGTATCATACCATTCTCCATTGACCCGAAGTTAGTCTCCAATAATAGAGAGTGTGTCATACCACTCTTAACCGACCCGAAGTCAGTTTCCATTCATCCTAAATCAATATCAACATCCTATCATAGGGAGTATGATAGTACATGATGTGTCCAACGGTAGTATTATGGTCCCTATCCTCATTTCCCTACTCAGTGGCCAAATGAGAGGTACTTCTTATGAGTATCAGATTACATGGGTAGGATGTGCCGGCAGGAGAAGGTGAACCACTCATCCTTCTCATATTCCATAGGAGAAGGTGAAACACTCATCATGTTCATATACCATAGGAGAATGTGAGCTAATAATCCTATTCATATCTCAACATGGGGTACCACAGGGTAAAGTGAACTACTCACCTTGTACATAGCGCACCATTAGAGGTGAACCACTCACCCTGTACATAGCGCACCATTAGAGCAAGGTGAACCACTCACCCAATGGTCGCTCATCGCTCCAAGAAGTACCCCAAGCCCTCTAGAGCTCCCAAAGCTTAACATCCATCTCATACGAGTCTCTCCACGACTCCAAGTCATTCGCAGAAGGTTAAGAATTTAACCTTCCCTAGGGGCTTCATAAGAATATCAGTGACATGATCATCAGTCCCGATGTGTTGGAGCCTTATTACTCCTCGTTGTACTATATCTCGAATAAAGTGGTACCTGTTATAGCTCCAAATCTCACCATTATGGTTTGTGATGCTACACCCATGGCCTAGGGCAACCCCTCCTTCCAGACCTGGTCCAAAATCTAAAAAACAGTGTTTTATTCCCTGTACGCGACATTGCCCTGAGTTAAACGCGTGTATACGTGGGTTCATACATACCTAACCCGCGTATATGTATTAAAACACTTTAAAAAATATAAAACTCCTTATTTTCAGGCGGAGATCACGGGTTTTACCTGTTGATCACCTGTTAGTGCCCATTGCCTCAACTGTCCCCAACCAATTCCTAACTAAACAACTACTTTGGAATTGGTATAAAAAGACATCAAAGGGAGGGCCTAAAGGAGGAGAGATCATAGAGCAAGGTTATTATACTGAGTTTTTTCCCCCTGATCAGGTCTGAAGACCCTTGTGCCTTCTGCACTTCCCCCATCTTGTACAGGAAACCCTTGTTTCCTTGTGATTGGATGTCCATTCTTTAGCCATGACATCTTGGAGTGAATATTGGAAGGTGACCTACTAGAGGCTTGAGGCGGGACGGATCCAGAAGGAGGCTGAGCTTTGAGCCTGCAGAAGTGGTTCAGGTGATATTGCTCTTTTTTCATACTATTCTATTTGTCTAATAAAGAAACACGTCTTGTTCCCCAAACGCTTCTTTCTTTATGTTAATGATGTTCATATTTGAATTTCATGCATGAATAGATGTTTAGAAGTTTGTAACTAACTCCTTTCTTATATAACATAAAGATCATTTTTTATGTGAATCTTTGTCCATATACTGCTGCAATCCTTGCAATTGTTGTTTTTGCAGGGCAAAGGAGCAGGAGGGACGTGAAGAAGGGTTTGCACCCTTGAGTAACTACCCAAACGTAGGACCTCAGGTATGTCCTTCTCACCCTAGAAGTAGCTTTTTTATAGCATAAACGGCTGTGTGTGTATGTTTCTTGACTTAGACAACTTTCAGTCTGCTAGGGTTCCACCCAAGAGCCTTAGGGGATAATATCCCGCAACAGAACTGGCGACTCCCCTGGGGAACAACATCCTTGTTGTTCCTTGTTGGGCGTTTATCAAGCCTATCAGGGCTCAGTAACTTGCTGACTTATTGTTATTGTTTGGTCTGTTTCTGACTTTTGAGGTTTACCAGTTTCTTGAGTTTCTTTTTTATTTTTCTTGAAAGACCACATACACACTGCTTTTCTTGGTTACAGAAGCGTATAAACGATTGTTGTCTGAAGTAAACCCGCGTATACGCAGGTTTCCTTAGGCACAGTCGCGTATACACGCATTCTGCACTGAATGCAGTCGCGTATACTTGGAAATTTTCAAGATTTATAAACCTTTTTGTCTCTGGAGTGTTTCTGGTGCTTTAAGTCAGTTTAAACAGTCACCTTTGTCAGTATCAGTTATCTGTTTTCCAGCAAGTGTCCTTACTCCGACTTCTCTCTAAATTATAAGAAGTCTTGGTCTTGTTTCGTGTTTGCGAGTGTCAACATCTTTTTGCTTTAAACACACAAGATTTCCTTATTGGAATCTTGGTTGCCCTGAGTGATCAAAGCAGAAAAGATTGTCATTAATCTTTGTGTTTAACTTTGTTCTTGGTGACTTTTTGGTTTGCTTAACGAAATAGTTTTTTATGACCTATTGCTTCTTTGTTTCATCAAAGTAGTCATTTTGATACTTTCTTGGAATCGTCTTTTTGATCTTTTTTGGTCTTTGCTACCAAAGCTTTCCTTGCTGCCTTCCATTGTCGAAAGCCCTTTTGAGCACATTTGTGTTTTTTTGAGTTTTCATTCCTTGTTGGGTGTAAACTTGCAAAAAGTGTTTCTTGCTTGTTTCGATTGTGAAGTGACGGTTTTTGTTGAAAGCATTTTCAAAAGGACCCCCTTTTTGTTTTGTTTTTGTTTTTGCTTTCAAGTGAACTTTTTGAAAAGTTTTAGTTTTCGCTTTCTTGAACTTGCTTTTCATTTTGCTTCCTTTTGTTGAATGAAAGTGTTTTTGTTATCTTGAGTTTGGCTTTTAATATTTAGACGAATTGTACCATCTTTGATTCCATCTAAATATAGTAAGTGGCAAAAAGAAATTTGATCAACAAAAACAACTTTTATTTCTTGTTAGAGTAGTTTTCAATCTTGCATCAAGCATTTAGTATTGCATTTAGGACAAATTTGCATCTCTTTTGGCATAAAATAGATTTGTTAACTTTTGAGTGTGAAGTATGTTACAAGAAAAGAAAAGAAAAATTTTTTGCTTTCTAAGTGTTTCCTACAACCCATGTAGAGTACTCTTTTCATCGAAAGAAAAATGATTGCATTCATGTAGTTACTTTTTCTTTGATTTTTGGTTGAGTCATACACACATCATCAAGTTTCACTTCCATCATCCCTTGACTTAAAGGAACAGCCCTTAAAATCAAGCGCTAATTAAAATCAACTAGAACTTTTTATTTTGAGTTAAATACACAAAAAAGTTTTAGGATTTTAGGGCCTTGGAATAGGCGAGTGGAGAGTTAACTCTTCAAGGCCATTTAAACTGTCAAACATAGGAGTCTGAATAGAGAGTGCAAATCCAATAGCGTGAGGAAGACCAGGAAAGCTCCGGATCTGGGAGTTAAGCACGAGGGTTTTTGAAGACAGGGAAGAGAGATACCACCTCTCCTACTTGTCCGATCTTACCTCACGACTATTCCGCCTGGCTTCTACAGCAAGTTGGTATCCTTAGTTGCCACTCCTAGGGAACTACATAGGTGGCTGCGGAGGGGAATCCCGTGGCACCTGAGGTCGACGTTGTATCACTCTCAACGGTACTACTGGAGGGCACCCTTGTGAAACTTGGGGGCTTGCATTGGCGCAAGCTGTTGTTAGGAGGTCAGCGTAACTTCCCTGTTACCTTCGCTGATAGGACTGGGCCGTCATTATCCCAGACTATCTTCGGAAGGCCCCTTACTCCACTTTCTTGTATTTTGGTGTCCGGTCCTCATCACCCGGAGCGGAAATACTTGGAAGTTGTTTGACTGGCTGACTTCTTTTAGGGACTTTATAGTGAGTGCTCTTTGCTCCCTATATATAGTTGGCTTTAGGTATTTTTGTCCAGTCACGTTTGGACTTTGTGTTCTAAGTGACTGGCTTACCACTCTGCCGATCTTGAAAGACTTTTCATCGTTCTTTCGGAAGTTGTGGAGTTGCCTCCTCAAGGGCAAAAGGTCTTGATTGTGTGTTTATATTCATTGAAAAGTCATTTCTACATTCCCGTAAGGGAAGGGTTTGAGAATCAGTTAGATATGGCCAATATTCCTGTGGAAACCAACCAAGGTACCCTTTCAAAAGGGGATCGTTGTGCTTTTCCTTTCTTCGGAAACGTTGGTACTCCCTTGATGGCCACTTTGAATATTCCTGGGTTGAACGTTGGACTACCCGTTTGGTTGTGGTCCACTCCGAATATTCCAAATGCTCTTGAAGCCTCTCAGTTGAATGCTTTATTT